>JANSTU010026913.1:0-12594 GCA_027564075.1 Bolitophila hybrida
ATCTTTCCTCTGTGGCTCCCCACCTATATTGAAATTAGCCAATATTAATTAACTAAATATTGTAAAACAAATCCAACATTGGGACCAGCAACGCGGGAAGGGTCAGCTAGTGCATTATATTATCCCTCAAAATGTCGCAAAATATATGATATGGTTGTCATTGGCAACGGGAGCCGCTACCTTAATAAATATATAAAAATAAAAATATTACAATTCCTAATTTTATATTCTCGTACTTTTTTTACAATCAAACTACATTATTTAAAAAAAATATTAAAACTTTTTTTTTGATAAAAAAAATATAATAATATAATATACAATTTCACACACACTTATATTTTGAATTCATAAAAAACATATACAAAATACGCATTAAATAAAAAAAACGGAAGGCGATAAATTATTTCGCAATGACAATCTGCAAGAATATTGAGATTGACATTTGCTTAGCGCTCTCTTTGCGAGAGGTGAACTACTACGCTCTATTTTATTTCATTTCGTTTGAAATATATATAAGTGTGTGTGAGCGTGTGTGCATACACTGATTCGATATATAAACTATAGAGGTATTTCGCCTTTTCGAACTCACTAACACATACGACATACGCGCTTGACATTTCGTAGACAGGAACAATAAAAATCTCCATATTTTAGTGTGTTTTGGATTTTTTTCTATGATTTTAATTGCAAATTAATATAGAACAGGTAAAAACTCAATATTTTGATTTCTAACTAATGTTAAGTTAAATTTATTTTAATTATATAACATATTTAGACTTTCGCTGCTGGAATATACATATATTACTTGGAATAATGTTATTACAAATGTATGTCTGTTTTAACGTATGTGTTCGGAGAATTTATGCATGGTTATAATTATTTACTAATTGTAAATTTCATCTTATTTTAGGTCGCTTTGTAGAATCCAAAGATGGTCCGGCAACTAGAAATGTAGCTCTTAGAAAAATTAGACTTTTGAGGCTTTTATTAATATTATTATATTTCTGACACGAAATACACTAAAAATACAGGCACGTATATAAGTATTTATGTATATTATTAGGTCTTAGAGAGAACTACACATAATCAGTATGGAATTAACTGGCAACTCGCTGGTACTGTGCACCAGAACTATTGGTGGATGACACTCAGTACAGCACATCAGTCGATGTATGGGTATCGGTTGTCTATATGCAGAACTTTTGTTTAGAGAAGCGCTATGGCCATCAGTACAGCGATTCTGTACGACTTATCAACATCGCTAAGGCCTATATCCACGCTGTGACGTCACTTGTAAGCAACAATAATGCTGTCATTTCTGTTTTCATGCGTTAGTTTTACCGTTTTGTCAAAGTTACGAGTACATACGCGCTGCAGCAGCGAATAAAACTTAACGATACGTTGGAAGGATGTAACTTGCGTTCAAACGCGTTACCTTTAGCGAGATTTACTTATCACAACCTATTGTGCATTGATAAGGATCGTTCGTACATTTTTATTATTAAGTATAATTAATAATTGAATTCCAATTTATAAATTGTTTATTGCGTTCCTAACTATCTTATATTTGGTATGTTATATGAATGCTAAAAAAGTATTTGGGTGCCAAACAACGCCGATAAAAGCATATGAATACCAAAAAAAAGGGATGCAAAATTTCAAAAGTTGAAACGCGTTTTTATATTAATTCGAATGCATTTATATTTTTTCACCATCTAATATTAAATTATTATATCGTCATTATTTGTTTAAGTATTATTATTTTATTTATAATTTTTACCCATAAATTACATTACATTTTTTATATGCAATTGTTACTATAATTATTTCATTTCAAATATCTTTTTTTATGTTGGTACACACATTTTTTTTGGCACACATATTTATTATCAAAAACAACAAATTAAATAAACGTGGTTTACTTGACAGCTGTATGTCAAAAATACAATTCTAATAAGTTCTAATAAAATAAACGTCAAAATAAATAGATTCGTAGAATATATTTTGCCGCGCGTTGCTTTTCAATATATATAGTATACTATAACTAACAGTTATATGCGTTCCTTAGCGAGATTTCGACAGAATCGCTGTACTGTTATGTGTTATCGTGACAACGCCAAGAGAACTTATTTATGAGGGGTCACAGGAAATGCAAATAAACACAAAGTACTTGTTATATGGTATATGTGTCTTTGCTTACCTGAATTATTAGAAAAAAATATTTCATTTAGTATAATAGAAAAAAATGTGTGTTTTTTTTTGAGCCTTGAATAACCCTTCTTGAATTTGGCCTAATTTTTGGACTTTTGGTTAAAGGGATTTTCGGCAAAATGATCCATTCGGCCAAATGATATTCGGCTCAACGGCCTTCGGCCAAATGGCTTTCGACTTAATAGATTTTGTTGTTATAAAAAATCATGTCATATTTGTCAACTATCAATTTAGTTCTAAACGTATATTTTATACGGCTTTAGCCTTCAGCTTGACTAATAAAAGTTTTTTTTTTATAAATATATTCTGCTCACCATCGTCTGGTTAATTTGATAGCTTTAAGCTTCTGTCGCTCGAACGAATGAGACATCATCTCCGAAAAAATAGAGGCTCTCATATTATATGAAAAGCTTATTTTGATGAGGGTATGTCGAGACAAATTCCCGCATGCTACATATTCAAGTTGTACGCACATCTGGAACCGCACACAGTTCCTAAATACACGCACAAGTTTTTGCGTGCGCCACATCTCACCCCCACACATTTCAAACGGCGTGGTGGAGCATGAGTTCAACGTGCGCGTTCATATACACTTTGAAACAAATTATCAGGCAAAGTTAATATATGAGAATATATACATGAGAGAGTATATATGTTCTTGATGTATAGGGTTTTCCGTTTTCTCTCTAGAGTCTCAATATAAGATTTTGTGCCTCTAACACGGTCTTGGAATAACCTAATTCAAACTTGAGCATATATGCGAAATTAATTAGGAAGTTTCGGACTTACATAACTTGTTAAATAGAGCTGAAAGGCATATATTGTCCTATCGGAAAGCAGCACTAGTTAAATATTGAGTTTAATATTTGTATAGAGAAATATCTGACATTATTATTATTTTGGTCATGTTTCAAGCAAATAAGTTACATACGAATTTCATTTAATTATGTTTTATACCATGTTGACAGTACACTAATTAACTTTAGGTTTTATAAAGAATAAAAAAACTAAATCCTTTTTACAAAATGTCATTTACATATAATGTCATCTGCTCTGCATTGTGTACTAATCAAACAAAGGACGACACGCAAGGATAATGAACAATAAGAACACATAGAATATAGCTTCATGAACGTTTTCGCAATGTAAATAGGAATGCATGCTGCGGTATTTACGGTATTCATGACGATGAACGTGGAAGGGAAGAATTTTTATGTTGAATCAGTGCACGAGCATACACGTTTCGGTTCGAGAAGTGTTAAATGAAAGCATTGACTCGGTAGGAATTTAAAACATTTATTTTATATTTATTTTAATCGTGAATTCCTGAGTTCAAATACAGAGGACAGAGAATGTGTGTGTTTTTTTTTAATAACGTATTTACGATTCGTTGGAATTTCTCGATCAGATTAATAACAATGATTAATGGACCATTTTGGGCGAAAACTTCATGATTTACCAGCATTTGTAGCTTTTATATGTTTATTGTTCAAATAGTGTTCTCAGCTGAATTAACTGTCAATAATAATATCAAAGATTTTGGCATATACTATTTTGAACTGGATTGGGTCTAGGATTTATTGGCCAAATACACTCTATTCTTGTTTTCCTAGTAAAGAGACGCATTTCAGTTTTTCCGGGGTTAACCGAAAGACCGTGAAAGTTTCTTGACCTTTATATTCGCCTCCAATCTTTGAATTGACTAATCTATGGTTGAGCATAGAATCTGTCCATTTTAAAACGTGAAAAGCGTAAGCTTCTCAAACAACAACAAAGGATACATTGATAAATGCACCTTCGATATCAATAAAAGCTCCAATAGAGTATTCCTGGTTTTATTTTTGTCACAAGGATAGTCAGAGCAGATCAACAGACTTCTCTCCAATTGTATTTTTCTTCTCTAATAATTATGGCTCTTTCTCTTGTGATGACATTCAAGAAATTAACATCCTTGACGAAAGACTCTCGAGAGTCTATAGAGGAAGCGTGAACACAATCCACTTGTGCATAAAATACAACCCAAGACGAAGACTTAGACACGTGAGCACATTTGTATTCTCTCAGAACCCCTGAGAATTTTTCACATTTAATCCGCTCGTTTGATTTACGAGCTTTGTGAAAATTTGTGAATATAGTCAGACTGGAATGGGACAAGAAATGTCAAAGGACAGAAGAACGGCTCTCTACAGAATCCATAATAATTTCGCATTGTGCTCGGTTTTCCTCAAATATAACCCTATTTCTTCTCTTCCTATTACGAATTCTTGTCAAATATTGGTAACCTTTCAGTTAATGAATATAGTTTTTATGGATTTCTGCGTTTTGAAATGGTAATTTTTATTCCAACACATATTTTTTTTTAAATTTTAAATGTCGAAAAATGGGACTTTCTAGGTAATTGATTATTACCCTTATAAAAGTTACGAAACTTTTGATTTGTATCCAGAATTCATCAAAATCTTTTTTTTTAATTCTGAAAGCAGTAATTTTTGGTGATATTCGAAATAGATCCATTTCTCCTGGTAAAATTTGAAAATGATAAATGCTAATCGAAATCAGTGTTGTTCCGTTACAAATTTAAAAATGTTTCATTTTCTGAAAATTGAAATCTGAAAATTGAAATTGATTTTTTTTCTTTGGAAAAAATTTATTATGTTAATTACTAATAGTATAGTAATAGTAATCGATGATTTTCCGATATATTCATAATTTGAATTTAAATGATTTGTATGGTTAAAAAAAAGGTATCGGTGGATACTTAAAACTTTTTATTCGCTAAAAATTAATTTTATACTTGAAGACGTTTTTTTCCGCCAAAATATCAATTTCACGTTTTTCTTTCGTGTAAAATTTGAAATTAACTGGTTTTCGGTAAACATAATTTTTTTAGAAGTTTTCCGAATTTTTATCGAACTTTACCGAAGTAGTGGTCTTTTTCGTTACACATTTTTCATCGGTACCCTCCTTTAAATCATTTTCATTGATAAAATATGTTTTATTTATTTTATTGAGCCAGTTTAGTGAGAACAATTTTTGGGCTAGATGAGAATACATATTTCATAGTGTATATATAAAAATTAGCCTAAATTCAATATATTTAAATTCGAATTTCATTCTCCAATAGGAATTTGTATATAATAATTAAGTCTGTTGTAGTTAGGATGTCACGGATGTGACTGGTGACTGGCGATGAAAAGTGGGTCACTTACGACAACGTGAAGTGCAAACGATCGTGGTCGAAGCGCGGTGAACCGGCCAAGACGGTGGCCAAGCCCGGATTGACGGCCAGGAAGGTTCTCCTGTGTGTTTGGTGGGATTGGCAGGGAATCATCCATTATGAGTTATGGCCAAACGCTCAATTCGGACCTGTACTGCCAACAACTGGACCGATTGAAGGCAGCACTCATGCAGAAGAGGCCATCTTTGATCAACAGAGGCCGAATTGTCTTCCATCTGGACAACGCCAGGCCACACACATCTTCCTTAGAACTTTTAAAAAGAGGCAAGACATCAATACTTATATTTATTGCAATTGCGATAGGTTCTTGAATATCACGGAAAAATTACCTCACGCAAAATTCCAATCCCTCGTGTCAATATTGACCTCCTTCCATTTCTATATTATTATGTGTTTTTCGAGGTTATTGCATTTAAGTTCTGGGATCACTTCGCAGGAGCTCCGGAAGCTCGGATGGGAGGTTCTTTTGCATCCACCGTATAGTCCGGACCTCGCACCAAGTGATTACCACCTGTTTCTGTCCATGGCGAACGAGTTTGGTAGTCGGAAGTTGGCCACAAAAGAGTTCTGTGAAAATTGGCTCTCCGAGTTATTTTGCCAATAGGGAAGCGAGCTTCTATAAGAGGGGCATTATGAAGTTGGCATCTCGTTGGGAACTAGTCAGCGAATATTTGACTTAAATCGGATGATTGTAACCAATTTTATGAATAATTGAACACCCTATTATGATGGTACACCCGCCACCGATAATTTACTATAATGCCTTCCCGGAAAAGGGTTACACGATTACATGATCAACTTTTGCTTTTAAAATTAGTATTTTTTTAAATGAAAATGGTTTTGTGTTGTCTGGTCGTTTAGTATTTCGGGACCGGATTATGGATTTAATTTATCGTCGGTTGACAACTCGAGTTTGTGGTAGGTATCCGTATAGGTGGAAAGATAAGTTGGTGAACTATAAAATTAGTTTGAAAATTCACCTATCCATCTGAAAACTAAGTCGACAAATACATGTATAGTTCGGGTGTACATTTTAGCACGGTTGCGGAAGAACCTCTTAAGGAGGTCAACGCCAACGTGCATGGTCCCAGTTAGTGTGTGCGTGTAGCAGCCCTACCACTTAACTAGGCAGCAATAAGCTAATAACCTTTTCTATCGAAATATTATATTAACGTATCACGAAATGGTGCCCTACGTTCCAAATAGATATTTCACGATCTAATATATATACAGATTGTAAAAGGACATCGAAATTTCAAATTTCAGTTCCATTCCTTTTAACTTTACCCTCAGCTATTCCCTTTTCATTTTCTTATTTTTTTTCAGAGTCTTAGCAAGCAAGATGTGATACCCGACGCATTTCTTTTAAAAGGGTTTATAAGCGTTTTTCTATCTTTAGTGATAGCTTAGATTTATATTTAAGGTTTTTCCTTCTACTTTAACGGTTGCCTAACAAAGCTGAGGAGTCCGCTCCACCCCATTGTTTTTGGTCCGCGTTGGAGACCCAATAACTCCTCCGGGTCGATAGATTGGATGGATATAAAGTCGAAATTCCAAGGATTGTGACGAGTTTATCTCCTCACTTCAGCAGCCGAAAAAACTGAGAATTAATATTAATTATTAAAATAGTTATTTTAATAATGAGTATTATTTCTCATTTCTTATTTAAGCGGTTAAACATTTATTATAATCTATAAAGTTCAATGAGGGCTCGGAGAGCAGAATACAATGATAATTGCAATATCAAAGTTTTAAACACTAAACACTGAAGTATCCCATTACCAACATTTGAAAATCGGGTGAATTCACAATTAACAAGAACCTGTGACCCAATAATCACAAATTTCTTCATAAATTCTCATAACAATGTCTGCGTATTCTCTGTCATATAACGTACGAATATATCTGCTCATGAACTTATATATAAAAAAAAAACTAAATACAATATCACCTGTCAATGTTAATGGACCGGTCTTTAAGTGGCCGATGTGACCTTCGTTAAAAATGTAAATATCTAAATTATAATAATCGGAGAGGAAATAAGAAATAGCCCATCTCGTGAATTGTTATATTATGTACATAAGTCGTCTACAATCTAAAATTCTACATGCATTTTGTATTTTATACACATTCAAGAGATCGTGATTTTGGTGTTTTTGTTTTCGAGGGTTTTTCGTCCGTGCAGGTGCCTTTTTAACGAGGGCGTTCGAGACAAGCACCTGCAGCGGTCAATTTTATTCGGTTCTTGTATACAAGTCGCTCGAAGCTTGCGATAGCATATCACGCAGCAAAAACGGCTTATACGAGTACGTGCACGATCAACAAAAAAAAATCATGCAGAATAAATGTTTCTTATACATTCGTATACAATGTAAGAGAGATTGTATATATTTACTACTAGATCAAGACTTTAATTGAAGACCAGCTTCTATACAATTTATACTCTCACAAGAAAAACATAACCTAATTATAAATGCGCAAGATTTGTAGTGAAATATATTCAAATACTACTACTGCCTACTCAATTTGTGTTCTATATACATATATGTATTGTTGTACATATACATTTAATTATTTGGTATGTGTATACATGCAATTATATTCAGTCTTAATACACACTCCAAACAACCATTGTCCACGCACGAACATACGGTAAATATACAATATATTGTATACAAAATATCTATATATCTAATTATCACTCGATACTTCGGTGAATGCCCAATTCTTGGCGGGGCTAATTGGATGTAAAATATTGCGCGTACAATGGATCCGCGTGGCGCACAGCGTCTCTGGGAACGCACTGCGTGCTGCGTTGCGAAGCCGCGAGAGACGTCTCGCCTGGGCTTCTGACTTTCTTCGAATTCTTTACGTGCTCGGAGCACTCACTTTACACTTTAGACCCAAACAATCATTTGTTGTGCCAAACAAAAGCATAATTTTACATAAATGTACTTGCTGGCGCATGTGGTAATTAGATGTGCTATAAGCAAATTCAGTTCAAATAACGATTGACAGGCGTGATATGTTGTGGGGGCCATCTAACGTATATGTATATTTATGTATATGCGGAGGCTGTCAATTGTGTATTTTGTGTTTTTTTTTTGTTGTGAGTGGTTTTTTGGAGTGTATAGTTTAACAAAGGCAAAATTTAATTAGGAAGATATGAATTTATGATTACGTAGAATCTGGAGCGTTCATAGTTTATAGCTATATTATTTATATATGTTAGGGAGGTTTGTTTGTATATGCTTATGCCTGTGGTATGTGACCATTTCGCCGAATGCCGCTTTTGTTAAGTCTCTCATTGGATCCTGTAATCCAATACCTTGTGGGACATTCCTATTGGAGCTACTGTGCTCTAACACAGACCCAAATAAAAAACATATTTTTTTTTTTTTTTATTATTTATTCAGTATAATTTTAACATTCTCGGAAGTTGTCTTAAAAAGTGCACAGATACGGAAAATACACAAATTCCCACTACATTGGTCATGAATCTAAAAAAGAAACTGGTCTCTCCACATTCATCCGATCGGTTTACGAGTAAGCTGGTAAGATCGGCATGGTTATGCTCTTGTTGAATGCGTTGATCCTCGATCGCTTGAGTGCGTATCACATTTTGATGTGCGACCTGAAGTCTAGCCTGAGATCCTTCTAAACGGCCTTCAAATTCGGTATGCCGGGCACGTCGTTGTTTTCGCACCGGTGAATTGTTTAGCTCAGTTAAAAATTGCTTTTGGATTTTACGCATTTTGATTTTAATATATAAAAATTTGTAAATAATAATATCTATCTCGAATGATGAGGATGAACTGATGAATTTTAATATATTTTTGGATATTTATATTATTTCGATTCGCTAATTCTTGACATTGTAATCATGTTGTAAATAATTTATATATCCTATAATATCGAAATTAATCAGTCTCATAATCCTTTTTCCAATAATCAGGTATATTTTGTTGTTGTTTTTAAGATTTTGTACGTTCATTTCCGTAAATATAAAAACCAAATAATTTTAAAGTAACAAATATCGAGAGCTTATATTTAATACATGCTTTCTGCAAAAATAAATCAAAGTATATAATACAAGCAGGTCATATTATTCTTAATATCGTACCTGAATTTTATTGTTTTAGTACTCTATATGTTTTTAATAAGTTAACATTTGATATCATCAAATACCAGGAAAAAACACTTAAATCTTTTTGTGGTTTTTAAATGCTAAACGTGAACCTATCAACATATTTTCTATTGTAAAAAATTGAGCGAAATATAAAATTACCTGGATTTAAAGATTTTGGTGACAACATTTTATAAAATAATGTACAAAATGGTTACAAATACAGCAGAAGTTGACACAAAACAACTATAATTTATATTAGAATTTCAGTCGTGTCAACTCTCATCAAAATTAAATGTGTAGAAACGGAGTTTAATATTCCCTGCACTGTTTTATAGGCCAGTGTCGACTTTATATTATAATAACTCGGAGAGTCAATTTTAACCGAGATTTTCACAGGCCTCTTTTGTGGCCAACTTCCGACTACCAAGCTGGTAGGTGGTAATCACTTGGTGCGATGTCCGGACTATACGAACCTATAAGTACCTCCCATTCGATCTCCCATCTTCTCACCTGGAAATTCGATCATTTACAACTGATATTTCAGCAAATCTATTAAATAACTGTTGAAGATGTAAATTATTTTTGCGCAATAATGAGTTAATTACCCGGTTGTTATTTTCGAATTTATAGGCGGATTGTGGTACAAATTGTCGAACGCATTCGGGCAAATGTAATAAAACGTGAGTATTAAAAGTAAAATTTTGAATTTTAAAAACACCTGAATAAGACAAATTCGTCCATCAAAGATTGGGCTCTATTAATATTTAATTTATAATAATTACGATCTTCTAAAAAGCGTAAAGCTGAACGAGGCAAAAGTATGTGATTATAAACTTCGGAAGTAACGAAATTAAAAAGCAGCACTGAAAGAGTGTACATGATAAGTTGCGAGATCTCATTAGCCTTAAACTGATTTACTTCTTTCAAATCTCGATGGTGCCTCTCGAATTCAAAGGTACATATTTTGTAAATGATAAGAATCTAGAATTTATATTTTCAAAAAAATAGTATATTTGCAAGACTAGGATTTTTTTTTATTTAATATAAGACATAAAATCTTTTTTACTACAATAAGAAACTGCGAAACCATGCCTATGTCTATATTCTCTAATCTAGATAAATGTGCCAAATGTAATCTATCTGTAAATGTTTGGTCTGTCCTTAAATTTCCGGAATAATTTTGGTACAATTTTGTCTGCTGCAGACTTGGTCGCATTTGGACATCCATCATATGAGCAATGTGATTTTACGCCTGTTATAAATGCTCTGGCTAGCGAGTACTAATAAATGCTCTAATCTGGAGAGTTTTTGGGATTCTGTTTCTCGATACTAATACAGATTCCCTTTCTGTAATTTCTTCAATTTCATTACAAAATTCCTGTAAAAAAACATCAGGACTATTCATAGTTTTACTTCCTATGTAAAATATATGCCTCTACTATATATAAATGGAAGAATATTTTTATGATTAGAATACGAACCCATAATAGGCCAAATAGTCTTACTTTTACTTACCTGATTCTGATTCGTCAAGGATGCTGTAGTTGCAGCGCAGGAGACTCTTTTCGATGCCAAAGTTGTGGAATTCTCCTGATGGGCAGTTACGTATCGCAATAGCTTCTTTTGGCATCTGCAACAATGTCTTTGCCCTTCTTGGCAGTTCTGCGTGACCAAATCTACGTAAAACTATCAATAATTTGTCCAGTGCACCATGACTGACACTGTTGCAAAGTACTGCTACTGCGGCGGCAAAAGGATTTAATCTGCAGCGCATCACTTCATATGAACGTGATGCGCATCAGATGCGCATCGCCGCAATACATAACTCTGTACAGAGTTCCGGAAAAAGAGCGTGGTGAAACACTCAATGCCCATGTGTGTTAGGGCAATTTTTGAAATAGCGGGAAATTCAAATCAAAAATAAATAAAAAATATTAGATTTAATTTTTTTTAATATTTATTTAAACATAAATTATAAGAACTTGTTTCATTAAAAAAAAAATACAATAAATATAGCATATAAATATTGCCTTGTTCGTCTGGTGTAGGAGTGATTAAGGAGCAAAGTGGTCGGACGTGTATGCGATGGTGGATTTATCGGAATGGCACTGCTGTAGGTAGGCGATTTCCGGTCGGGCTGATTGGAGTAAATGTGCGGTTCATTTGTGGCTTCAAGAATGCCAGATCTTTTTCTTTGATTTGGCCGCAGTTGATGAACAGTGTATATCTGGCAAATGGGTGACCTATAGGAAATAACAAAAATGTATGAAACTGACACATGCACATGAGACTTCTATAAACTAGTCACCCTCGAGTACAGATTTGTAGTCGTAAACTTACTTCAGTATCTGTTATCGAGACGAACAGCAGCGGTGTTATCAAATAAGAAAACTCTTCCCAGTGCTGCTGAAATAATGTAATATTTAATATAATTATATAATTTAATTATGTAGTGAACATATACCTACATTAATGTGTTCTGACCAGTAACGCGGCATCGTGAATAGTTTCAGGCAGGAAATAACGGTCTTAGATGATGCTTTCAGGTCCTTGCAGAATTCTGTGAACTTCACTTATCATTCGTTCATCTTCCAGTTTTTACCGAGGCAAAACTTACGGGGCAAGAAAACATCGAAATTCAATACAATACATCAAATGAATGCAATGTCGCACAATCAGTAGCGAGTAGCGAAGTTTGTGTATTCGATTTGTTAAAGTTATACAATAATAATATATTGATTCTGTTTTTTTTTTTGAATATTGAACTCAATATACTTGCCTTGAAAAATCTGCATCTCTTGTATGCTCTGTATAAAAACCTTGCGGACTTCAACACATACTCGAATGTAAGAACATGTGTTAAATCGCGTAATGGAATAACTATATGTGTTAATTCGCCTAGTGGAATTAACTATTTTCTGTGGAATGAAACCACGGTCAAAATAATAGACGAGTTTAAAAACTACGTTATAATTTATTTTGTATTGACGATGAAAAACGGAGAGACCGAAATTCT
>JANSTU010026924.1:0-12591 GCA_027564075.1 Bolitophila hybrida
ATTTATAATATAGAAGGTCATTTTTGAATTTATTGGAGTACATTTTTTATTTTTTTTCGGTGCACAACAATTTTGTTTGGTGCATTTTTATTTATTTTTAGGTGGTCATTTTTGAAATTATTTGAGCACATTTTTAATTTTTTTTGAGCACTATTATTTTTTTCGGTGCACAATTATTTGTTTGGGTGAACAATTTTTTTAATTTTTTATGGTTTTTTCATCTCAGTTTTCATTTTGTATGTTGTAGATTTAATGTAGCGCAGCTTTAAAAAAATCTACGAAATGTTCAAATTTTGTCCCTGATCATCTTGTAGTACTACGTGTTTAGGACTAAAATCCCTAACCCCATTTAAAGGGGTTTTAAGTTTATATGAAACTTTTTTATTTGAAGTCATATTAATAAAATTAAAATTAAAATGAAATACATTTGTTTTTTGCATCATCAGTGCAAAGTGCCCGTGGCGAGTCTTCTGAACTAAATATTATTTAATCTTTTTTGTGTGTACCGGCCTTCATCAAAAAAAAATAATATGTCATTTTTTCTCCCACCATTTGTTTAGATGAGTTATTTACGACTGATGAATAAAACGATATACATGTAAATAAAAACAAGAAAGATAAAACATATAGACAATAAACTTGTTACAACGACATTAAATTAAAATAAACAACCATGTTTTTATTTCGTGAACATAAAGTAAGAATTAATCGGGCCCACGGGCAATTAATTCTACATGTCTCATAATATTTTACCGCTATCTCCCCAAAAAGATATTATAAGATATTTATAGAGTACCATTTTTTTGACCATACAACTTTTGACCATTTTTATAACTCCTTTTGGGGTTATAGGGGTAAAATGTAATAATGCACTGTATTTATTTTTTAATATTACTTCAAATAAAAAAGTTTTATTCAAATTTAAAACCCCATTAAAAGGGTGATATGGGGTTTTAGCCATAAAAACGTAGTACTACAAAATTATCAGTGAGAAAATGTGATGCAAAATATTTACAAAAAGCTGCATAGTTTAATATTATAATTTAATTTAATTTATATTTGAAAGCCAAGTTCCTTTTAAAAAAAAAATTAAAAAAAGGTTTTTTTGTTAAAATACGTTTCAATATTTTTTTAATAAAATTGTCATTGTTACATCCAATTTAATTACCATTTTTGTGCATTTTAGTTTTAATGCTATCTATAAATATTAATTAAGACAAATTATGATACACCCTTCAAAAAGGTACATATTATTGTGAACTATTTTAAAGATTTAAAACGCTGACAGAATATCACACTCTGGCAACACCATTCTGTATTTTCTTGTATTTCGTATTTGTCTTTTGACAGGTGATTTTTTCGCCACACAATTTCCCCAAAACCTTTCGAAACAAAACATAAATAATAATAATAATAATAAAATAATAACAACATTTGCACATATGTTTTTTTTTAAAAATATTCTCATTCAATAATGTAGAAAGGTAGAAACAGTTGTTTAGTTCCGAATGTGTTTATAGTTCTGTGTTCACCCATCCCATAAATCATAGAGGTTTATGTGTATAATCTTATCATCATCTACATCTACAGTATTAACAAAGACGTCAGAGAAGAAGATCACAGCATCTAGTTCAGAGCATCATCTTGTCAGAACGAGCTTGTACAGTTTTTCGGTGCTGCGCTATGGAAGATTTAACGGCATTACGAATAATTCAGGTATTTTATTGATTGTAATTTAATGCAATCGAAAGTGACTTGTTGGCTTAATGTTGTAGTTATATGGGTTCTTTGTGTGGTTATTCATATCATATGGCGTAATTTTGTTGGCGACATAAATCCTACACGAATCATATATGTTCTATGTATTAGTCACAATAGACGCCAAGATAAAGATTATATTATAGTATTGAATGAATTTATTATTCATTAAATACTATAATATATAATATATATATATGTATGTGTATATATTTTCTAGTCCTAGACAGAATTGTACTTGCTTTATTTTAATATAACGGATTAGGTAATGCATGCATGTTTTTATACGCATTGAGATCGTGTTTTTCTAAACACGTTTTTTCGTACCTACATAATCATTATTAGTATGTTTTTAATTTTGTTCTGTTCTGTTTTAGTAAATAGATTCGCCAATTATTTTTGGACCTGCTAACCATACGGGATAAACGGGCTTATCTGACAACATACACATAAAAACGTCTTCTTTAGCACAGCTAACAGAAGAGAATAATATTATCGCCGGCACAATCGACCCACTCAAACGCACGCATTGCTTTTATTTGTTTTTATTGAGATTGTATAACGTTCCGTAAGTTTTATCATTTTATTATAATTTGTTTTTTTGTTATATTTATATTTTGCATTATTTAAGGAGAGTATGATTGTTTTTGTCGATAGTATGATTACTGTGGCGAGCAGATCATATTAGACAAAAGTGTTTGTCATGTATGATTTTTTCCTTTTTATTTTTGTTTTATTGTTCTATCCCTCATTCATATTCAAATGTCTATGAATGTTATTATGATTTGTGTTATAAATATCAACCACATAGATTCAAAAGGTTTTGGACATAGGATACTATTCCACGAGCCTCTATTCAAATTGCAGTTGTCGCAGCGGGTCTCTATTAGGAGACTTAATCTAAATTACGATTATAACAATCGGGAAGGGTTGACGCCATAGACGTGTGGGTCAAAGCGTAGGTTAATATTGCTATTAATAGCCTATTTCTGAAATAAGTTATTTATTTGAAATTACGGAACATAATTTTGATACTACTATGTTATAATCCATCAAAAAAATCTTATTATATATTTGGTAGAGATTTTTCTAATTATATTTTTTTGTTTTAGAGTTTTCGTTGAATCCAAAGTAAATGATCGGGTTATTCATACATCGTTCATTTATATTTATATATGCATTTTGTGCACCTTAAAATTCCAAAATATGTACATCAATTAATTTAAAAATGACGACGTCATATTAAATGATTGATAACTTATTAAAATAAATATAACACATAACTAAAAAAAACTTACCTAGAAAATCTGCATTATCTTAATTGCCACTTAGATTATTATATTTATATTTATAAATGGAAATAATTTTTTCTATGAAGCATTTCGAGATATGATTTTTTTTAATAATTTTTTAATTTACCTATCGTATACAAAATAATAAATAAAATCCGGAAACCCCTTTAGATAGAGATAGTCGCTAAAAAATCTTTTTGTGCATTTTTTTGTTGAAGGAAGGGAGTGAGTTGTGTAAAAAATAGTTAGACTTGGTCCATATACATGAACGTAACTGTATTTATACGTTCACTTGCACTGAAACTAAATATATAACCTATAAAATATACATCACTCGCCGTCTTATCGCCAATGCGTGTTATTTTTGCCAGCATCTTACAGACACGCGTGCTGTGGAATTTTCCGGAAAGCCTACTTTTACTCCATGCTACTCTGAACTTGCACATATTGTATGGAAACGGAGACTGACCTCATCAACCATGCAATTTCATTAGCTTTATATACATGATATGACTCCCACACAAAAATGCGATTACTGCTACAGAATGATATTATATATTATTCCCTTGGTTGGAGATAAGACTAAAATGTAAAATAATAACATTGCAATCAAACTGATAAAAAAGTTATATTGATAAACAAAAAATATATATTTGGACCAATCTGTGTGTGCCGGAACCGGTCTGCTCTGAATACATGCTATTTCATTTAAATTCTCTTCTCAATGTGTTGCAATCTGTTGACGCGTCAGCACACATTCGGATTCTTATAAAAATATATTATTATAATTATAATAATAATTCTTACGTTGTGTTCAGTGTAAATTAATAATTTTGCTTAGTCTGTGATTCTAATTGTATATACGAGTGATTTTACAGTGCAAAATATTTACTAAGGTAACGGTTAGGCAAGCCACAGTTAGTCATCCACGTTAAAAAGTTTAAATATTTTCATTTAATTTAAAGACCGGTCCGTGTTCGTAAAAGGAGTAACCTTGCAAGAAATAATATTCTTTTGCCCTAAATCTTTGATCTGTTTTATTTTATTCTTGAAAAATACTTTGATTGCTGTGTCGCTTATAAGTCTGCTGTTCGATTACATGACTAAGTTAAAGATAAAGTATGTTTTGCATATATAAATATACACTGACTCACAAAACTGTTGCATTAAAATAAATGCAAAAAAAAAAATTACTACGTTTTTGCGGTCGGTAATTGCATAAAATATAAATATAGATAAAATTTGAAAGTATCATATAGTGATCAATAATTAAAGATGTTTTAGTTTTATTTCTACTTTCTACAAATTAAAACGGATATTCGAGTGATCTTCTGTGAGTCTTTGATGTACATCCCGTGAATTCAAGGTGTTTTCGAATCTGTACATCTGTATCCATATCCATAGCCGAGTGGGTTACGGCGTTGGCCTGGCTTATGGGAGGTCGCCGGTTCAATCCCGGCCGGCAGACCGAAGTTTTTTTCGAATATAGCACTTTAAATCAGTAGGTTCCTCTTTCTATTAGGAGTAGCACAGCATAAACAGCACATTAGCATGACCTGACCAATCGTGTTAACCCGTAATGGTCAATTAATCCGGTGTGCGGCATCGCACACTGGCCCTATATCCCACAATGGATTACAGGATCCAATAAGAGAGACATCTGTATCCAATGTTAAGGCGTCCATCTAAATTCACATCAAGGTCTGGATTGTCCAATTTTAATAGTGTAAATGAGCATATATCAAGTTTAAGAGATGAAAGTCCGGATTTAGTGTCAGATTTAGCTCATCTCATTGACCTCGTGCAATTTTGTTATTAATTTTGTGTTTTGTTTGATATTTTATTTTGTTATTAACAAAAAGATGATACCGCGGGGTGAAGGTCCGTGGGAGGTAAAACCATTGTATTAAAGTCATTTTTTTAAATGAATGCTCTTGGAATAAAGCTTATTGCTTGAAATTACAAAAAAATAATAAGAAAATCCGCGGTATGAGAGACCGCGGGTTGAAAGTCCGATTTTTTTATATTTCCCAAATATAAAAGTCCGTGGAGTGTAATTCTGCTGTTTTAAATTCGTACAAATAAATGTCTCATGTTGTAAATTCATTTGTATCAAATTCAACGGGTTTATTGCATTCCGCCATAAATGTATATACAAAATCATTTTTTTAAATACATTCTTACATTCTCTAATTATTACGTTCATGTATTTTGCCAGAAAAATAATCAATAGTTTCAATACAACCAAACTGTTTCAATGCATTTTTGATAAATAATGGTATAAAATCCGAGTGCAGAATTATCGTCAACAAAACAAAACGTAGTAATCTATTATTTGTTTATTATATGACCATTTTGTACATATGTATTTTTACATATATTTTTATGTTTATAATATAGAACAGTTTTATGAGTCAGTGTATATACATATATGTATATATTTAAATAATAAGACCAATTGCATAATCATGTTTAACGTACATTTTAATAATATTTTTAAACGTTATCGCATGTGGTTTATCATGGTTATACTGCCCATGTGTTATTGATAAGAAATGTATTAGTCCATGTAATAACCGATCGTCATAAAAATTCGTAAACTTGAAATTCCTTATATATATTTAAAAAAAAAAAGATTTTTGGGGGCATGGTCATTATAAATTAAATGTATTGATCAATATTAGCCTAGTAATGTCAATAACACCATAATCAACAAAAAGTATTAAATCTTTTGGAACACATATGCAACTAAACATTTCTAATTGATTAGGACCTTCTAAAGAATAAATTTATAAAAAATATATGGTAGGTATATATAGTTAATGTAGCTAAATAAAAAAATAGTTAAAACAAATATAAAATTTATGAGGAAAAATAGAAATCCTATATAAACATTTTTGTTAATTGATAATTATATAAGTATAGCAATTTATTTAGGTAATTTCTTATTCAGCTGTATCGGTGAGCTTATAGATACTTTAAAACAGCCTAAATCGCGTTTTTAATAATATTAACATGTTACATGATTAACATGTTTTTTTTAAGTTTGTCTATTAAGAGACTTTATCTCCTTGAATTTTAAAATCCGGCGGAATTACCATTGGCTTAGGAACTTTGACTAACTAGTGCTTTTAACTCGATTTTCACTAGTAAAAATGTTGCGATTATAGGGATCAATCGATACATTTTTACGTTAAATTACTCAGAATATGCGTTTGTATCTGCGATCATCTTTTAATGCTGATAAGCGGAGCCAGCTCTTCAGGAAAAAAACAGATAATTATCTATTGAGGCCATATCTGGCGAATATGGAGCTCGGTCAGTTTTGTCATCGATTTGAATTCCTTGTGAGCTTCTCAAATGGTTACGTAGAATGTTGTACACAGTTTAGATGAGATGTTTACAATGTTAAATATCTCAAACAATTTCATTTTTTGATTACCGAGCACGGCTGGATTATGGGAGGTCGCCGGTTCGATGCCGGCCGGCAGTCCGAAGTGTTTTTCGAATGTAGCACTATAAATCAGAAGGATCCTCTTGCTATTAATAGCCTATTTCTGAAATAGGCTATTGATTTGGAATAACGGAACAATAATATCATCAATTAAATAACATATACACACGCACCCTGTATAGAACAATAAGTGTATGATAAAATTGATGATTTACGATTCCGAATATCGGACAGCCATTTGTGCACGTAAGGACAAATTTAAATTCTTGCATCCCCTTTTAACTGTTGTATTGAGCAGAGTTCCCATAATAATTATAAATCTTTTCCTTCGTTACTTTTGCCGATTTTTCTCATAGATAATAATGTTTAATGACGACACGAAATTAACTTTTTATTCCATATTTAAAAAAAAACACGGAGGTATTGTACTTTGGATTCCTTTAAAACCAAACTCAAGCTTTTAATCGAAGCAAACACACAATTAACTTCACACAAAAAGACCATGGGAAAGGATTGCCAGTAGTAAATGGGCTTTAATCGTTCACAACTATATCGGCTTATTTTTCAACGGATAATAAGCCATTATCAGGGAAATATTTTAATATGAATCATACCATCGTTCGCTGCTGATCATTCCAAATATTACACTCTAGTACTACTTTTTTTCTTCTGTCACCGAAAAGTTAGGTTTAAGATATTTCTTGTACATTAATATATATCCAATACCTCCGAACAAAAAACCTATCAATACAAAAAATCCTTAAAAACCAAACTCTAAAAAGCACTGTATATTTTATAAAAGTATGACGATATCTCAAAACACATCAAAATTCAAATGAAAAGTAAACATCTAACTAACTTTTAGGTTTAGATATAAACATGATTTCAATGATCACATCATTTCATAATTTTGTTTATAGCAAAATAATTATTAATATATTCCAGAGTCGAAAAATGAGCAACGAAAGACAGCCACTGCTAACCTATCCCACCGAACGGACACTTTCTGATCCGCTTACGAATCCAGCACCCGTACGACCTGTAATCCGGAACTCACCAGATACATCCCTGGTGGACGTGAACAGTGAGGAAGATGGTAAGCTAAGATTTAAACAAATATTCAAAATTATTAGATACTATTTTTAATATTAAACTAATTATTACATGTTGTAGCATCCGGTGGCTCGAAGGAATCAATAATCTCTAGTGATTTTTACAACCCCGCAATGCACCGTGCTCTGGAGCACCCCACCTCAAATGGGGATACTCTAATTCATTTACTCAAAGGAAACATTGGAACTGGTATTCTAGCTATGCCGGACGCTTTCAAGAATTCCGGTCTTTATGTGGGCTTATTCGGGACACTCATACTGGGCGCCATTTGTACACACTGCATGCACATGCTGGTCAAATGTGCACATGAGCTGAGTCGTCGCATGCAGGTGCCTTCGCTCAGTTTTCCGGAAGTGTGTTATGGTGCCTTTGAAACGGGTCCGCCCGGTTTGCGAAAGTATTCGGTGCTAGCGCGTCAGTTGATTAACATATTTCTGTGCATAACACAATTGGGCTTTTGTTGTGTGTACTTTGTGTTCGTGGCAGTTAATCTTCAAGAGGTTGTGGCACATTATTATGTAAAAATGGACATTCGTGTGTATTTGCTGATTATGTTGATTCCGATGATAGCGCTAAATTTGCTGAAGAACCTTAAATATCTTACGCCAGTGTCATTGTTTGCGTCAGTGCTTACTGTTACCGGTATATGAGAATCATTTTGTTTTAACTAGTGATTTCTTATTTGATTTTATTACAGGTATTGCTATAACATTCCACTACATGCTACAGGATTTACCTCGTTCGGACTCAGTGAACGGGTACGCAACGTGGGCACAGTTGCCGCTATACTTTGGAACCGCTATATACGCTTTCGAGGGCATCGGAGTTGTGCTGCCACTGGAAAATAACATGAAGACTCCACAGGACTTTGGAGGAACTACTGGTGTCTTAAATACCGGAATGGTCATCGTGGCCTCTTTGTACACAGCTATAGGATTCTTTGGATACTTGAAATACGGTGACAAGGTTCAAGGAAGCATTACGTTGAATTTACCATCCACGGAAATGTGAGTTAATCTAATTACTTGATTGAGGCCTTTATATTGATACAGCATTCTGGTTTTTAGATTTGCTCAGTCTGTACGTCTTATGATGGCACTTGCAATATTCCTGTCGTATGGACTTCAATTTTATGTGCCAGTCAACATTGTGAGTCCATGGTTTAAGAATTTCTTTCACACAGAGTCATCGAAGCGTCTTGCTGATTTGGTATTGCGTGTTGCGTTGGTTGTGTTTACTTGTAAGTTTTCGATTATTTAAAATAAATATACGATTTAAAGTTTTTATAATAATAATTATAAAAAATGTTAAACAGTTGCATTAGCCGCAATCATTCCGAACCTTGGACCGATTATCTCGCTGGTAGGAGCTTTCAGTAGTTCCACACTGGCACTAATCTTTCCACCGCTCATCGAAATCATTACGTTTTATCCTGATAATTTGGGTCGTCACAATTGGATTCTCTGGAAGGACATTGGAATTATGCTCTTAGGAATTGTGGGTTTCGTGTTTGGCACATACTCGAGCTTAGAACAAATTCTAAATCCGGAACCAGAGGGTTGAGCACGCAAAAGCCCACCAATGGTGTAGTAAATTAAGCTGCTTAGTTTTTTATAGCTGTGTATTTATTTTTTGGGAATTTGCTCAATTGTTACATGATAACTTTATACACAGCAACAATTGCAATAATGCATATTTTCTACAAAAAAGGTATAATAAACGCTATTGTTCTGCATGTATTTACGATTCCGTATGGAAAACTTGTGGATTCTGTATCGTTGTAATATTAGTAATTTATAACGATAAAAGTATATAGTTAAGTTTTGTGTAAAATTATTATTGTCCAAGTTATTATATTTTGTTTATTTTTAATAGTTTAATATGCACGCTGGTGATACCGACATTTTTTAATCTGTTTTTAAGAATTTTAGATTTTAAATAATTGATTTTTTTAAATTAAAATTCACCAATGAAACTTTCATAAATACGAATAAATATTTCCTAATTTAATTATAGGTAGTTTGTGCTAAATATGATTTTAATAGCAATAATATTATTTAAATAAAAAATAGTATTTATTTTATTTAAAAATCTTAAAATATTTTCTTACTTCAAGCCAAAGCCGATTTGTTAAGAAAGGCACATTCCATTGTTTTTATATCTATGGTGGTTTTTCTACTCGAATGCACAATCTCTTAATTTTTTTTCAAAATTATTTCAATGCCTAGTATTTATTTTAATAGTGAGCAAAGTCCATGTTTTGACCAGACGCAAATATAGAATTATAATGAGATAAATTGACCTATTTTATATTATAATTATTCATATATACATATTGTATGTGTTTATTACATATTCAGTGACGACAACGTTCTTTTAAATTTAAGTAACACAATTTACAACACATAAACTGTCTAATATTCCATGTACTCGTATAAAATCTTAATATTCTATGGAAGACAAAATGACAATAACAGCTGGTAGAATAAACAAATTATTTAAAACGTGTGTATAAGAATTCACAATTATTTACCTACAAATAGATATTAAAATAAATATAAAAAAATACTGATTGAGACAAAATACGTGTTCGCACAATAATATGACAATAAACAAATCATATACAAATACATAGATATTTAAGATTTAACAATTTTATTCTAAATGCATTTACCAAAATTAAAATACAATAAAATAATTAAATATATATTTACTTAAAAATACAAATGTGTAGAATTTTACCAGCACACATCCTTTTCCGATAAAATTGTATTTAATGTTTTCTGGGTGATAATTCTAGAGGAAACGTACAAGAATAAATTAAATGAATAAAAACTCATAAATACATTGTTTTATTTAAATTAACCTCATCGTATGCGTTGGTATCGCAGCTACGTACAGAACACAGATAAGGTTGTCTCCATTGGTGTACGCATGACATTTGTGATAGTCTGAGCATGCATATGATTCTAGTGAACGTGGCTGTTTTGATAGATTTGTGGAATGGCGAGCCAGATAGGTATCAGCAACATCGACGGCCTGATGAAAAAATGTACGTAGTATGTCCAGACGATGAGTACCGGATGTCGCGCGTTTACCAGTCGAGGACTGTTGCACGTTTCGAGACATTACGTACTTGTCGTGCACTTTGTTTATCAAAATTATTCTACAAACAAATATAATAATTAAAATATAAATTATGTAGAAATAATTTTGTAAAGTAACCCTAATATTCCTTGTCCCAGATTCAAGTCCACAGGAAAGTTCCGTGGAAAGCAAAGTTCTGCTCGTTCGAGACTGTCAAACGAATTCTTCCAAATCTGCTGTGCTACACTCTCAATATCAGCATACGGAGGCTCAGCACCGCACAGAACGCAAACCGTAACATTGTGACACAACAGAACGCTTACAAAACGATACGCAATGTTTGGACTCTTTTTCGGCAGATAAACAGGTACGTCAGGATGTAGAGTACCCGAAGAACTGATCAGTGCTATTAGTAGTTTTCGATCGACGGCATCCAGGTCCCACCAGCCCTCAGTACCGGCTAGGATTTTATGTCGTGCCAAAACACATGCAAATGGTGATCCAATCTGATCGCTAAACTCATTTAGATTCTGTAGGATTTGAATACCTTCATTGCTCATGATGCAATCGCTGAAACGAAGCAGTTCTGTGTCGGCACACTCGAGTAGTTTGTCAATCATCGGAAAGCAAATCTAACAAATATTATTATAGACATGTAAATAGATATTCTGCGAACTTACCTTAATCAATCCCTTTTTCAGGTGCTCCACATTCTTGGTCTGACGCAGTTCATTAAGACTAACACAGCTGATGACCGCATTGAAGGCCAAGTCCAACAGATCGGTCAGTACTCGATCTGTTAGACCGCGTGCGGCACCAATAAGCGTCAGACAATTATCGTATTCCTTCCAGACTATCAATCCATCGTCCATGTGTGTTGTTTTCATTGTGACGCCCTGTGATTTGCAGAACATATGCACTCCATTCAGGGAGCCAATCGTGGAGAACGGGAGCTGAAATATTAAAAATCTTAATAATATTTGTTATATATTTTATTGTATGTTAGTTTTGTACACTTTCGCACTCGCCGCGTTTTCTCGAAAATACCGGTAGACCACCTGCAGTCGTTAAACATAACAGATGAATCATGGTGAATACGTATTTTATGTAAAATAACCAATTTGTTTGTTTTATTATATTAATAATAATCTGCGCATGCAATAAAGAATTAGTTAAGTTTTTGTTATGAATATGAATTAAGAATTATGATGAGAGAAAAGCCGAACGTCAACACAATGAAAAAAAACCTGTTGTATATATATTATTACGAATGTAATAAACATAAAGTTGATTAAATCTAAAATTCACAATAACTCAATGGTTGCGTACTGTGTTCCGGAATGATTTATTTTGAAAATATTTTTCAAACACTCATTCGCAAAAAAATCAAAGAATAATTTAAATCCGTTTTATTATCATGTGTTTGATGTTGATTTTTAAAAATAAAAAAGAATAGAGACTAAAATAATTATAATTTGTAATCTGTTTTTGCGGTGAGGAAATGCTAAAATTTAAAATATTACATTTAAATTATGGTAGTTGTGTAGCGATGACGCAGTGGTCTAGGTTACTGCCTCATAAACCTGGGGCCTTGAGTTCGAAAGTACGGACATACAATTTCAATTTTACAACATCACTTGGGAGTTTGTTGAATTTGGCAAAAAGGAACTTCTTGCTATGCGTTTAACATAAAAGCTTTGTGGGGAGCTCTATAGAATGCCTCAGAATTTAGCACGTGAAGTTGATGTGAACTGCCCCTGTTACTAAAAATTCGCCTCCAACATAATGTAGACGGCCATAATAAATTAAATGTAAAACGTTGTTTTTGTTTTTTTACTAAGTACCCCATTATAGGAAATTGCATTTCGACCATAAAACACAAAGATA
>JANSTU010026935.1:0-12587 GCA_027564075.1 Bolitophila hybrida
GTTGAAAAGTCAAACCGTTTGTGTTTTATTAAAAAAAAAAGTTGAAGCGCACCTATTGAAAAACCCTTTATATATATATATGTTTGCTAAGTGTAGCGCGACACTCAAGTCCCACAGACTCTCTTAAAAGCAAACATATATTATACATTATTTAAATATATATACACTTTCATTGATCCTGCGCTTGATCAGGTTCGGAAATAAATTCGACGAAAAAAAAGGTTCTATGTAAATTCAACTAGAAAACACGCGAAGTATGTCTTCTTAGATATATCAAAGAAAATAAATGCCGTGCGTAGAAAAACACATGCAGAGAAGTTGTATAAATACAATAATATACACGGAGGCCGACATTCTCAGGTATTTTCTTGAGAGTTGTCGGTCGATAGGTCAGTTTAATGGATCGATTTTCTGACAAAGTGTTTATGTGTGTGTGTTGTGTATGTGTATATGATTGCGTGTGTGGGATTTTATGTATATATTCATTTTTGTTATTTACGTCTAATCGTCGGAAAGATTAAACAAACACAGTGGTGGTGTATTCTTTTCTTACTTAATGTCTGTCGTGTTGACTGATCACCGTAGTAAAACGTACGGTAATCATTTTCAATAATGCTACGTTTCAACGAGCGAGTTTTCTTGTTATCGAAAAAATCGTTATTGCAAGCGTTTGCACCCACTGAACAATATCTAAAATACATATCTGCATATTTTATAATTTATTATAAATTCTTCCACATTATTTAATTATGCCTCGTGTCGTGAAATTTTGTTAAAAAAAAACTCAATTCTCTATTTTCACAAGTAAATGTTTTAGTAATCTATATATAATATATATAAAATTTTAAATTTCTTATCAAACATCGAATGCATTTAATGAAAAAAGTTTTTCTGATACTGTAGAAAAATCATGTCTTATTCCCTGCTTCACATGAAGAAAACCTATCTGCTAGGATTAGATATCCCGGTGATAAGACATCGAGGTTTGGCATGAACAAGTTTATTTCGTATTCCAAGTATTGTAATATATTTTAAAATTGGGTTTTTACGTTAAATTTAAACTTAAAACAACTGAGATCTTGGCTCAAGACGAAAGAATACGAAGTCAAAACCATTGCTCTTACATTACATTTTTATTCTTTATGATCTTATGAATATGTTTGACGTACCTTACATCCCAAAGTACAATACCCAGATGGTACCAAGCAGTTTATGATGATCCTATAAGCTATCTGAACATTACAAGCCATGGCAACTGAAGCAGCTAATCTTTTTTCTCCAAAAAACATGTATATGCATCGATAATCATGGATGGGATGAGCATACACAAACAGAAAATATAGATTTATCTTACAAAAAATGGATATGGTTCCCTGATTTTGGTGGTGGCGAGAGCGGAAAAGGTGAAATCGAATATCCGATGCTTCGACGCTTTGCAAACATTTCTTGATTGAGCATCCATCAAAACAAAAAGTTTATTATTTCTACTTTCTACTTTTTAAATAATGCTTTTACGTGACAGCAATATTTTAGAAATTTGTCTAATAAAAACATTTTTTAAGATTTTTCAAAATTATGTGTTATATTTGCTTAGAATTTATTTTAACTTTATTAATTGAATGGCAATGCTCTAGAAATTCTCACTCTGAATTTTATGGGAGCAGCTCAGATTCTCAAACATTTTTTTACGGGCTTGGCGTAAAATATATAGTAAATTGTGGTGAATTTTAAAAAGCAACCATATTCAGTCATATTTGATGCTAAGAATAAAAATATTTATTACAATAATTATTTGATACGCCTTTTTGACTTGCTTTCTCTAACAACTTCGTTACTCTGGACTACTACGATAAAATATTTTTCAAATGTCAAATGTTTTAATATTTTGTAATATGTATATAAAATTAAATTATATTAAACAAATATTGTGTAAAATCTTGCATTTAAAATTGTAAGCATTTGGAAACAAGTTTCCACTCCGACAGTGCAAATAAAAAAAATAGCTAAAATTATTGACACACATATAAATATGAACGTTATTTGCTGCGCAAATTATTTAAAAAAGATAAAAATCGAGAATTTTTAAAAAAGAAACACGTTTCTTTCTCGTAAAAATATGTAAAGTGCGATTCCAAAAACGTCGTTTAATAGTAAATAAATATATATTAAATAAAAAATAAGAAAATAAATAACATACATGATTTTTTTCATGACGAAATAATCATGTATTTGTGACTAAATTTTTTAACGGATTTGTTCAATATTTTCAATATATATCTGGATTCTATAATATTGAGAGCGTCACTGATCAAGAGATATTATTTGGCATGAAGCCATCCATTTTTTAGACTCAATTGAGTCTATTCATCATTTGTCTATATAGTTCTGTGGAAATCTTCCTATAAGTATTAACTTGAAGTTTGCGAATTTATCATCAACTTTTGCTAGTTAAAACTTTAAAACAATTAAAAAATCCTTACATTTTATGATATACGAGTATATTATAAAATTATATTTATTCTAAGACTTTTTAAAAGATTTAATAATAAAAGACTTTTTTCGCATACTCAATTTATTCATCCCTGCAAATGGCTTCCCGTCCATCGCCATCATACCATTCCTGGTCGCCCACAAACGCCAACAAGCGATAAAGTTAATTAAAGCGTGTAAAGCGCAATTCAAGCGAACCTCATGCAATGCAGCCAAACAAAAACATTCGAAATTCTGTTTGCACATATTGAGATTGCACGTTTTCTAACCGTATAGATGTGAGTATATGCAAACAAAACACACACACATACATACAAAACGAAAACTTGTGTGTATGTGTACTTACATGTACAATGGCATATATGATGCATATATGGAAAAAACTTCGACGAACCAATTCAATCAAACAAATCGCTCGCTTTTGTTTTTGAAAAGCTTAGAAATTCTGGAGTAAAAAATATTGCATAGTATTGGAATGTAGTATGTATTTGTATACACTATGTTTGTATGTGTGTCTATACGAACAAAGTTTTGGGAAAATCTATATGGATCATATACATATATATATATATGTGTTAGACACAAACACACATACGCTTCAATGTGCAGTTATTTGCATTGCCATTGAAGTTGCTCGGAGGCTAAATATGTGGGATTTTCTCTGTGAATATGCTATGTAATACAATCAGTACGTTCACGTGTGCATATGCACACTCACAAACTCACACACATACACAAACTCATCGAGCCACATAAAATGTTTATGTGAGACTGCGAACAACTATGCTTATGCACAGAGCCCATAAACAGAAATTGTTTTTCCCAGACGTTGTGCGCCAGATTCGATGAATTCGAAAAGTTTCTGTGTGTGCACTCGCGGAAAATATCGGAAAATCACGCAGAAGAAAAAAAGAGAACACAATACTTTGTGTGTTTCTGTGCACGCAATATTTGCTTAGACAAATAATGCGCATTTAGTGAAAATATCAGTATGTAGTTTTTGTAGCCACATACATTTTATCGTTTTCCTTAGCAAACTCGACTTAGTGTATAGTATAATATATATTCGGCGAACATTTCATTCATTACATTAATATTTAATAATAATATATGCATGCATTCCACCACTAATTTATTCCGATCGAAAGATAAAAAAAACACTAAGAAAATCGCCGCTCTTGCAAGAATGCCGACGATGCAAATTTACTTCACTCCCAATAAATTTCGTTGATTTATTTAATTGCACCGAAGCGTGATTTTATCGCTGCCATTCGCGATGTTATATATACATAAAAATATATAATAAATGTGTATATGAATGAGGGCTCCCTCAAATATCTCAGCGTGCGCATTTGATTAATTATATAGTGAGAGATTACTTTGAAGAAATGCACGCGAGTTTCCGTTAATGAGAAGGAGGAGGAGGAGTGTGGCAGTGGATTAAGTGCGTGTGTCTCGCGAATTTGTCCGACTAAGAAATGCTGTTGATTTAGTGTCTTTTTTTAAAAATGTTTTGTAGAGAGACACCGACGCTATTGAAGAAGGTGTGATAATTATGCCGTTATTTGGCGAAGCTCTGAGTGTCGAGAGAATTGTGTGGTGAAATCTATAGATCAAGATTAGATTTGCTGGGAAATGCGTTTTGTATTTCGAGAGTTTAAACATCATTAAATATAATAAAAATATTTTTGCTATGTCAACATTATGTGAAATATAAGATATTCATATAGGTGAATATAGTTAGTTATTATTAAAAGTATTTATGTTGAGATTATCTTTTCGAGTAATGTGATAAGAAATGGTATTTTGCTATAGGTCATAATTCGGCAGAGTTCTTCGCCCAAGTAGGAGATTATATAATTATATTTTTAATTAAAGATAAAGAGTACCCAGTCGTTAAATTTTGGGGTCTGTGGAAATAATACTTGTTGTAGGTTAAATTTACAGTAGTCATTTAAAAAAATGTTCCACTGAATTTACATTTAACATTTAAAAAAAACTAAAAACAATTATTGTAAATTACAGTCTATTGTCCAAACTATTTTAAACAAAAACCACACCTAAAATAAAATATCCACCGATACTAAATATAATAATGTTGATAAGTGATAAGTATGTATCATTAATTTTTGACCAATTTCCATAACCCACTAATTTAAAAAAAATACAATAATTTAATTTTTTCGTAACTTTTAAATTTAATCTAAAGTAATCATTTTAGCAAAACAGCCGCTGACCCAAAAAATTTTTTACTACTATTATCCACTCCTCTTCCTTGCGAATTATAATTATATAAAAACAGTATTTTTTATATTTTAAATATAACATCGAACAAAAAAATAGTTCAAAAATGCGTGTTTTTAAATTATTAAACCAATATAAAAAATAAGATTTTAAAAATCTGTTATTAATAATAATAAAACGACATTTACCAAATTAATCGAAAGTATATATTGGATGAATATACCGCTTTTGGACGAAAGTCGTTTGGCCGAATGCCGTTTGGCTGAATTCCATTTGGCCGAATGTCCTTTGGCCGAAAATGTCATTTAGCCGAATGAGCCGTTTGGCCGAATGCCGTTAAGCATTGGCCATTTAGCCGAATGAGTCGTTTGAACAAATGTCATTTATCCGATTGCTGTTTGGTCGAAAAAACAAATTAAATGAAAATATTTTAAATTTAAAAAAAAATGAAAATATAAATGTTTTTCAAATTATATTATAATATATTAACTAAAAATCTTATATAAGAAAAGAATGTTTAATAATTGGTTATTAAATTATATATTAAATTACATAAAAAAAAATTAAATCAAAAAATGGAAACAATGAATGGATAAACTATAGATTTTTTTAATTTATAAAAATCAAAAGATTATTAATAGATATTTTTACAATTAAAAAACAAAATGGAAATTTCAATTTGTTTTTAAAAAAAAATAATAAATATAAATAATTTAATAATAATAAATATAATTAATTAAATAATAATAAATATAATTCTAATAAAAAATCGAAAAAAATCGCTAGTTTTATTTAATAATAAGTTAATTTACATATTCAAGAAAAACAAAAAAATTAAAAGTAGTTAGTTTAAGTTCAAAAATATAAAAATATGTATTAACTAAAAATACAATATAAAAATCGGGTACTAAATAGGCAATAAAATAACATAAATCATATACAAATCGAATATATGTATTGAATATAATGTGTTGTTGTAATTTAAAAAATCGATAATAAAACATAAAAAAATGAAGTTGTACATAAATTTAACCTAAAATTTGAAATCCTGAGTTATTACTATAAAAATAGAAATAGAAAATAAATTGAAAATAGTTTTTCAATTAAATTATTTAATTTAATATATAAACGGTTTTATTACAAATTTAAAAAATAGATAATTTTAAACTAATAATATTAAACTTCAATATTCTAATTAGATTAACTAAAATCTAATCTAATCTAAAATATAATTTAATATAAAAAGAAGAAAATAAGACGAAAGAAAAATCGGTTATTAAATGTGGCCTGGTCTAATTAAAGGTGGTTTATTTTCCTCTTTTCGACGATTCGGATAGAGTTTGTGATGCTCTATCACACCCAGAAAGACTTCAGGCAACACCGAGAAAACGAAAAACTAACAATAAACTGACAAAACGAGTTGTTTACCTTTAACAGGTATTTTCTCAAAAACTTTATCACAGGTCACAAATACTAAATTAAATGACAATTAACCTAAAACTCGTTTTATGATCTATGCAATAACTAACTGCATTATTGCATGGCTAAAATATGAAGAATTACGTTTTTTTATCTATTACCATTAAATCCTCTATTGACATCATTTTATTTATTTTTTCGAAATCGAATGAGGAAATGTGCTATATAGCGCAATATAATATGTTTATTTTCTTTTATTTATAATTGCAAACTGAAAAATTATAATCGTAATCCTATAGATTTTAATATATTTGATCCAATAACATAATACAGTTAAATGTAGGCCCTTATTACGAAATGAATTGTATATATTAGTGTATGTTAGTTATTGTATTTACTTTTATCCTAGCTCTTGAATAATAAATATATATGAATATCTTATTTAAATTGCAAAGTCGTTTGAATAATCAATTATTTATCACATTTACTCGTAGAAAAATTTTTTTGTTAAAAAATATCCTGAAAAAGTTTTCAAGAGTGATTCCTGTGAATTCTCGCATAGGAATTCACCTGATAAAATAAGCTCGCATATTTAGCCCGAGTTTTACACAGGAAAACTCATCATGCACATTAAAATTGGCCGAACCTAACATAACCTTTATCCGGATTCGCATGCGAACTGTAGAAGTCTATATAAATATTAAATATATATGTAAATATATGTGTACGTACGTAAGTATATTAAATGTAGTAATATATGCATACAGAACAGCCATACACGTTATGAAAGATATAGAGAACGAGAAAAATGTACGCCAACGGGAATTATGTATAGAGATGCTCCTTGCAGCTTGCATATTGCATAATGGGCTTTCTCGTATACGTAACAAGTGAAACATATCATCATACAATCTACATACATACGTAGATAGCATATACATTATACACGTATATATATTATTATTCTATTCAATGTGCATGAGTGTGTGCGGGTGGCGTGTTCATTGCTTCATTTTAATTAACCATAAATCATCGGAATTGATGGATTTTAAAATAATTCGAGCTTGATTAAAAATGCAGCTACTTGAATGAATATTTCACGAGAACATTATTTATATACATATGTATAATATGTATATTATTGTGTGTTTGTATGTGTTTGTGCAAGTGCGTGTATTACAAAGAGAATTTATAGAGATAACTATCAGATATTTATAAATGAACTTACAACAATGAATAGTATAAGCCATCATATATATTGATATACGTTTTGTAATATTTTATGCCAAGTAGAATTAATTCGCAGCGCACAAGGGAGCGTGGGATCGATACTTTAAATTTATCTGCGATAAGATCTTTATAATATGCGGTACTTATTAAATAATACGATGGAATATTTAAATAAATCGCACTTTGTACACACACTCACTCTATTATTGTTTTCTCATTTGTGCGTTGTGTATAATAGTTAAAGCGTGCTCGTGTGCGGTTTCGCGGTTTTTGATGTTTGGTTCAAAGATCGCGCATGTGAGCACGGGTGAAAGCAATTGCGAGCATTGCAGTCCAGCAATGCTCGATTATGCAAAATCAAATATCACTGAATAATTGTTCATGTCTCTAGACATACATGGATATATCACCTATCGCCAGGCGATATTTTTGGGTATGTAATACGAATTTTGATGATTTCGTTCGATAACTAATTAGAGAAGGCGAAAAAAGCGAAAAGGTTTATCATATATAATGTTTGTCGGTTCCGTTGAAATAGCACAATTATTTTGCTTCTTTTTTTAAATCGGCTATTCATTATATAATAAAACCAACGGTTTAACCTATCAAAGACATTGATTACAATGGTACCGAAAAATCTATTAGTCTGAATACTAAATATTAGACTAAAATTTATAATATTGTAAACAATAATATAATATGATTTTTTTAAATTTAAAATTACTATTACGAATTATTATTTTTTTGTACCAAAACATTATAATAAAAAATAAGGTAAAATCTAAAATATTTCGAAAACTACTTTTACTAAATATTTATTGAATTTTAAAAGTTCTCATTGTTTATAAATAGCAATTAAATGAAATAACATCACTGCAGAATTGCGTACGTGTGAACCAACCTTTTATTTTCGCACAAATAACAACAACAACACAAACTGCCAACATATATTGAAAAAACTCTCACACATATGATGTGCATCCGTGTATTTATTTTTTTATTATACAATATTAATTTATTTACAATATAGAATATTTAATTTATTATTTATATTATACAATATTAATTCAACTTTTATACATATTACAATATGTGCACTTTCATAAAAAGAAACCTTACACCGCACTCGCTCACTTCGAGCACTTTATAAATATATTCAACAGTCACCTATAATAGAATGGTTTATACACTGTATATGTATATAGTTTATATTATATTCGCTGGACTATATTGTATATATTTAATAAACTCTATCACTACAATATATGTATAAATAATTTTCGAGTATAGTACTCAATTTAAACTTCCGAAAGAAACCTTAAAAAAAACTATCTTTATGCATACAGTACACGCAAAGCTCGTTCGGTGGTGTTTATAACCACTCTCTTTATTGCAGCTAGTTACATAAATTAAACGAAGGAATCATAAAATACTTTATTTAAAGAGGTTTTCAGATAAGGTTTTTCAGTACTTGCACCATACATTTATGTACATATCGGGCAAACAACTATTATTATGCAGTGTGTGCACTCTCACACACACACTCACACAAACGCTGTATATAAATTTCTGGTTAATTTTATTTATTTTTCTCGTTGAGCTCTCAACTTTTCTAGATCGCACAATTTTGATAAGACTGGGGCACCAGTGCACACTAAACACTTGGTTCTCTTGAAATAAATTTATATTATATACAAATGTAAATTAAAAGTATACTAGAATGCGCACCCGCGTGTGTTTCTTTAGTATGGATGAAGTGCACATGCTTACATATATTTAATTGTTGTGATTCCAGAGTGCACGCTTGCACTTAACGGCTGACAAACTAAACACATGTAGAAGTCGTTAAGATTAGCGCTTGTAGCTAATATTGGACGAAGCTGGTTGTCATGATGGAAACACTGTACAGAGTAAAGCATTACAATATATTAAAATATAAACATTTCTCTAGGCAAAAGTAATTAAATTTGGTCTATATTTTTTTTATAAATCTCACACGTTTTATACAATACAAAAGCTTTGCAAACACAAAAGTTTAAACCATGTATCATTATTATATATATATATATATATATGTATTCATATCTTTAACGAAATATAATAATGCCAATGTTACGATATAATGCATTCATGATTGAAAATTTCCAAATCTAGTAGTTTTAAACGCATCATAAAATTATTCAAATCGCTCAATATCGACCAAAAAAAAAATATAAAGATATTTTTGCAATTTTGCTGTGTGTATGGTATTATACTGAAATTATTATTATTTTAACTATGCAAATTATAACTATATAAATTAAAACCATAATACATTTTTATCACGATCTCACTGATTAAACCTAATTTTATGATGTAAATATTGTAAATTATCGAATATAAACAATCAAATGTATAACTAACTATTTTGATGTATATTTTCTAAAATATTATTTTACTCATTTTAATAATAAAAATGAACAAGTCTAAATCTTGGCCCTTTTGTCCGATCTTGTTATCGTATTTTCCCTGTTTGACCTATATGTAAAGAAAATAAAATCCAGTGTTCTAGAATCAGCACTACACTTTTTTATATACTACTCCAGGCTGCATCGCAGTTATAGATACTATACTACAGAGCTTGGATGAGATGGTCATAGCATATAGAGAAAGAGTTCGAACCCAGGTATACAGACATGCAATTTGTATTTGTTATCGGGTATTTTCGCGGACTCGACATGCTGATGTTTTTTTAATTATTTCGTTGGTTGGCGAGAATGACCAACACCTTTGTGACCTGATAGAAGAGTTGAATAACTCCTAATCTTTAAGAGAGATGTTGAATCTAAAAGTGATTTCATAAGAAATGTAGAAATCATTGTTGGTCTCTATTTAGATACTTAATCTCTTTTTTCAGACTAAGAGCGCGATCCGCTAATTCGGTTGTCGGTCGGAACAACAATTTATAAGCACCGACCGTTTGTTATATAGCGATCCGTCAACTGAATTTGAACTCGGTCGGAACGAACAATTTCCGAGTTATTCTTGAAATCACTACGCAACCCCAGAGCCCTGCCTACGCAACAAAATAAAACATCATAATGTTATCAGAGATTTAGAAAAAATAGTTTATTTTACTAAAAAGCTGAATTATGTAAAAACATTCAGTGAAAACGAAAAATCCGGTGTTTTCGAATGTAACCTACACGTTAAAAAGTTTTGCGATAAGTTTAGTTTTGGAAAAAAAATATATAATAAAAATAGTGTAAATGGGGTAAAAAATAGGTGAAAAAATAGAATATTTTGCACTGCATTAACCCTTCTCTGAAAATAAATAAAAACATGTTAATGTCGTTGGTGAAAAAAAAAATGTTATACATTTTTACCTCCAAAAAAATTCAACTTAACCATCCTATATGGAATATATTGTTTAGAAATCCAAGGTGCAAATCGGAAATTACATATTTTAAACAACTTTTACAGCAATTACACATGTACTAGCGCAATTGTATTAATATTAAAAATGTCCATTTAATTTATGTTGTTGGTTAGGCTGAATTCTTGATTGGTAATTGTTGCGATTGCATTCAAGTTTAAAGTTTAAACTCTATGTAGTATACGTTTGAAAAATATTTTATTTATTTTAAAAAAACGAACGATAGGTGAGTTGTTTTGTAAACTTTAAATAGTGATATAAAAATCGATCGATTTTAATTGAACCTAACCATGTAACTCGTAAATTACGCTGACGATCCTTGCTTCTTCACTAAGATGTCGACTCGAACGGCGGCAGCTCATAGAACACATCATAATCAATAATGATACTTTGGAAGCTTGTGTACGGTTGACAGAAGCACAGCCCACTTATATGTATTTTGTATCTGTGCTCGAATCCACAAATCCTGTTTTTCCGAGGAACGATCGATTGTTTCACGAAAACAAAATTTATCGATTGCGTAGGCCGGAATGTTTTATAGCATATCCTATTTATATTCGGAAACGATAATTATAATATAATCATACACTTATTGTTCTATACATGTTGCGTGAGTATATGTAGATTTATGGGATCAATTTCCGTTATTCCGAAACAATAACATACTTAGGTCTGTCGGTAATTAAACCAATACTTTAACCCACTCGGCTAAGGCACCGGTTATTTATCTAAAGATTTATATTCATTTGTATTATTTAAAATTATAAATTATTAAGTTGAATTCAATTAAAAGCCACATAATCGGTCAGCTGTTTTTGCAATAAAATATTTAATATATAATCTAATGTGAGAAGTGATATGAAGACTGGGAGAATACTTTTAAATACGAAAATATTGCTGTGGTAGTTAAAAGTATTTTATATTGATATATTGCTTTCCTAGAAGTCACTATACACCTGAACAAAACGTATGACAGTATTCCAAAAAACCATAATGAAAACACAATGAAAAACTACTACATATTAAACCTCCATTAAAACGACCAACATTTATGTAATTTCATCGAAATCCCTAAAGCGATTGAGATCTCTGAGAAATGGGCGTCGCATTGTTCGAACACAATTAAATCATTTATATTTCTTTACTTTAACCGCATAAACACAAAAGAATCATCAATCAATTTTGCCAGTAAACATTTCTACCACAAATTATAAAATAACAAGTTTTTTTTCTAATTTCAGGTAAGAATAATTCAATGACGATTAAAAACAAATCGTGTCTCTTCAGATGCGTACGTCTACCTAACGACACACACTTAACTTTTCTTCGTAAGTATACGATATATAATAAGGCTGCATTTTGAGGGTGCATATTTATATGCGTTCTAAGCGTCTTCAATCACACAACGCGAGATTCAGGAATAATGCACGCTTCAAAGATAACACGCTACTACAAATCTTCTTGTGTGCATTCTCGCTCCGCGTGAAATTAAATTTTTCATGTGCGCTCGATAGAAAACTTTCTGGCCAATGACAAATGGGACGACCTTTTTGCCGAGATAAGTGTACGAAACGAATTTATTATACAGCCTTTTTATCTATTTGTGTGTGCTCCCGGATAGCATCCGCAAAAGTAACGTCACACGCGTCCTAGTTATATATACATTATACATCCTCTTGCCTTGCCCGACGTCTGTAAGCACGCGCCCTAAGACCCAACGGACGTTATCATCATAGCGGCGCGGAGCGTCTGCGATATGGCAGTCCGTACTCTGCACATGAAACACTAT
>JANSTU010026946.1:0-12587 GCA_027564075.1 Bolitophila hybrida
ATTATATTATATATTCTTATTATTGTATATGTTTTTGACATTGACATATATTTTTCAGCCATTCGACAAAAAAACTGTTCGTGTCGATATGCATTTTTTAACGCCGATATACACGCTTGATATGAGTTGTCCCTGGCACAGAATCGCTACCCTGGTTCACATTTATACCTATTTCCTTCCTAATGGAACACCCTTTAGTATGAAGTCTTAGCTTTCTTTTGGTCACAAAATCCCAATGGAACATTTTCAAAGTACGTAATTTTCAGACGATTGCAAAAAAAAAGGAATTTATCGTAATTTTGAAAATTCTCGGTGTATTGTGAGCAACTTTCAAAATTGAATAAACATAACAATTTTTGTTAGAAAAAGTTTATTTATCTCACTAAATGAGAGTAAGAGTAAAAAAAATACAAAAAATGGATTGGCATTTCATCTTTTTCGGAATGTTTTTCATGTAAATTATGTAAAAATCGATTTGCGACGAACATTAATTATGCTGGTGTATTGTTTCTTTTTCTTCTCGCTCCCGTTTTTTCTGCCTTCTCACGGAGCTCACTCAAAACTTCTGGCCTTGTTAAAACCGCAGATTTAATTTCTTCAATACACCACTATGAAGATTTTTGTCCGAAATAACAGAGGCCGTTGAAGATGCACTCAGCTATTATATTTATGCTATTGTTGACGGTCTATCGCTTGTTAAAGGCTATAAGGCAATATCAGGAACGAAAATGCGGCGCTGATTATCTGCATCTTCATCATTGTCATTATTATTCTCTCCACTCACTCCACTCCACTTGAAGCAACCAAATCCACATAAATGCCAGCCGCTTGAAATCCATCTTTGATATTTTTCGGTGTGACGGCGCAACATCGAGGCACTTACCAGCAACGAGTGTAACGACAGTCCAGCAACATTTCAATAGAGTAAAATTTTACCAGTAATAAATTACTGTCTTTTTACTGTAAAGTAAAAAGTAGTAATATTTTACCGTCGCGCAAGTGGTTTATATAGACCAAGTAACAACTTGTAATATTTGATTGATTTCCATTAAATACAAAAAAATATATTCAAAAAAAAAATATATATAATGTAATGTTTTGTTTACGTCTTGTGAATAATATATTTTTTAAAATTCTAAATACGAAATCGAAATTATAAGAATAATAGACAAATAGCGATCGTCAAATAATCACCGCAATGTTCTATAGAAAAGAGCATATTTTTCACATATAATATATATGTGTGCGTGTGCACCGTGTGTGTGTAATGTCCCAAAATGTCCGCTGTCCACTGTTCGGTTGGTCTCACTGCTCACTCCTCAAGTTTTCAGCCGTGTACGTGAAATAACATTCGCATACATATAAACATATATTATGTTTTCATATCGGGTTTACGTTTGCTCGTCGCACGTCGTGTCGTACGCAGTGCTGTCAAAGTGATCAAATTCAAAGTAACATTGTAATCAATCAGTCGTATTTTTTGAACGATGGGGAAAGGAGTAGTACGGCACTTCAGACGATAAGATAATAGCACTTTGGCGGCACTGCTGTTGTTGCATGTGTTGAGGTTTATTAATTTATTTGGCGTCATTTTATATAACGCGATTATATTGTTATGAAGTATAGTGATTGTGAATCTACGGACCAGGAACTCTTGGATATTCTCCAGTACTGGAATCTTCAGAACCTCTACAATTGGTTAACGCGTGGCTGAAAATGTCGATTGTAACCGTAAAATTTAGAATATGAGGGTTTCAATGTGATTCTGAATAAAATACCATAATTACACAGTGTTACATTAAAATCCTATATTTTAAATAGTACGATTATATTCTTCAGTGTCTATCATACAACTAAATTATAATTAAATAAATTAAATTAATATTTTTTTGTTCTTTTCATATTGGTTTTATTTGTTTACCACGAAGTAAGCGAGCAATCCGACGCCAAAGCAGCGCTGAACTTGATACCAATAACACTTTTTATTGTGTGCAACGTCAAAATAAGCCTAAGTAATATATTACGGTAAATACACCAAACTACTACGTCGAAAACTACCATCATGCGACGTCAAAATAAACATTAGTAATATATTATGGTAGATAGACCATACAGCAACGTCGCAAAACCCCTTTGATAGCTTCGCATAGTAATGTTTTACCGTCGTACGAAGGTCGCAAATGTCCTGGGCAAAACCGTCGCAGGAAAGTCGCAGTAATTGTGCATGGTAGTTACAGCGACGTCACAAATTTGTCCGACGGTAGTGCAACTCACACGCGACTCAAAATTCTTACTTGGGAAGTCAAACGTCATCTTCAATAGCGTTGGCGGTTTTATATGAGCCAAACAGATGAAAAATCTATTAGATACTTTTAAAAAACTAATGCCGAGCTCAAATTTTGCATAAACAATCATCTTGAAGCTGCTCGCTTAACGGATTGCTTGGCTGGTGTCGCCTTACTTAGGTGCTTGATTGACTGCTCGCTTTGCTGACCGATACCAGAAAGTCGCGATGCTTACGTGTCTGAGGGTATGTATGACGCGATGCAAGTACTCCTAGGAGTAAACGGTCAGAATTTTCCGCTTTGTCGTGGGTTACCCCACTTCCCCTCTGGGAGGTCTCGATATAGATCTTGAAATTTGGCAGTACCGAGATACTTGCAGTTATTCTGCAAGGTCAAACTCCTCACTTTATCTTCTCCCTTACCATCTATGCAGGCTGGCGCTGGTGCTGATAATTCTGCTCCACACTAGTCGCGAATGTGACTTTTAACCAAAGCCACCACGATACTCCCGTTATGGGGACAACCTCGCAGAGACATGTCTCTGGGACTCCCTGCCTCCTGTGTTAATATTTAACCTTAGTTAGGCTTCGAGGCACAGACCTCTACGAGTTATTTTACGCTTACACTAACTCGTCTGCGGGGAATAGCTTAATGACCCTACGTTATTATAGTTTTCAACTGACCGGACGTCGCCTGCCCTGAAATTAACGGTCAGTAGGGGTTTTTCCCGTTTACGTAATTTAAAAAAAATACATTATAATAAAAAGTGTTGAAAGCAATAATCGCTGAAACACATGAAAAAATGAATTTCACAATAAAATATGAAATATTTTATTAACTGAATTCAAATCAATATCATCACAAACAAAAAAAAACGATCAGATATGTTAGCGTATATTTAATATTAAATTAAAAACCAATTAGTAAGCTGAAAATTATTAAAAATATCTAACAAAACATATTTTTAATCAAATGACAATTATAAATAAATTGCAGAACCACACCACGTGCATTTGATGTAAATGTCTTACCTTGTCCTTAACTTTATGTGCAACACAAGCACGTTTACCTCACTAAATTCTATTAATCGTTTATATATAGCTCACTGAATCTAATTATGATTTAGTTGTTCTAATAGATAATGCACACTGCTGGCAATATTTTCCTCTACGATTGGTTTGTCAAGATATTTGCACTTTTTCACATTAAATACTCTCCAATAATCCAATGGAAAATATTATCAAATTTAAAAAAAAAAAACACCGCAAAAAATGTAATTTTCGTTACTTTTCGAAGCACTTGAAAAGCTCTGGTATTTCAATTTATACGTTTATCGCTCAATGTTCATTCCGTGACTAACGCAAGCTTTGCAAATATTTTCCGGAAGTATATTAAATATTTCATATTTTTTTTACTATCGAATTGAGACTGAGACGAAATGTGATTCAGTGAGAAGCGCGCACACGATAGCATCAAAATGACTATATTTTCGCGCGAGAGTGCTGTATCAAAATCTAATGGAAAATTATGCACTGAAGTTTGCATGATCGAGTGAGTGATTTGCTCGCGAACGCGGGAGTCTTTTGTATAAGTGTGTGTGTGTGTGTGCGAGTGAGCTGAACATTGAATTTGATAACATACATTATAATTTATGTTAAGTACTTCTAATGTGTTGCCTCGTGGCATACACACAAGCACATACAAAATGTATGTATATGTAGCAAAAATAAGATTTATTATAAGAGTTGACATCTTTGCGTATGCTGCAGCTTTTATTTTATTTTTTTTATCTTTTATGTGTTTGCCAACAATAAACACATGTTTGTAGTATTTAGATTAATAAAAAACACAATTTCATGAATTTGTGTATATATTAAGTAAATATATTACTGTAGGTACCTATAAAATATACATGCAGTGATTTAAAATAGTTTATTTTATTTTAAAAACGTTTTACAAATTACTGGGCTGCTATAGAGCTCTCCCGACTAACAATTTGGCCATGAATTTGTGTGCATTTTATGGGCATATACACACATTTACGAGCATTTGGTTTTGCATTGTGTTCAATAATGCCCATAAAGGTCTTAGCATTTTTATTGAAATGTTTTTGGTTCTTTCTTGTTCTTAATGTTTTTGTTCAGAAATCCGATTGATTTTAGCGCAAAAAATAAAATAATTGCACACGTTAAAATATGTCCGTCATTCCGGTATAAATACTGAGCGAAAGTGCGATGTGCGATATTGCGTTTGCGAAAATCATGCGCTCGTCACTAGTGCCGCAAGTACAGGGTTTACATTTGCTTCTGTTTCGTGTATGTCAGCCTGTGAGACGGTAGATCCTGTTTGTCTCATTCTCATTTTTACTTGAACTTTCTGTAATACGGTAGAATGATACTTAGTGCCCTTTCAACCAACGATGAAGTCATTTGAAAAATTAAAATAAAACGTCAATTTTATGGCATATTACATATTATTAATACGATTCTAAGATTTCATTATAAAAGATCTCACTTTATTTATATTATCAATTAATTAAATAATATATTCTATTTATTTAATATTATATTATTTTGCTTTGTTTTTTAGTCAGCTTTAACCTATATATAATCTTTGATTTTCTTCCTCAATCTCAAGACATTGACATGTTCCCGACGTTCACGCTCTCTGACTCTAACGACAAATGAATAGTTTCATTGTGTATGTTTAATTGAATCATATGTTTTTAATTATAAAGTTTGCTCATAATAATCTGTATATTATAAGAAGCAATAAAAACACGTGTTCAACATATGTTTCCTATTTATTATAACATAATTTATCACACTTTTTGTTTCATAAAATGATATCGGATGATATAATCTTTGTGATTAACTTTTCTTAGAATGTTTGTTGATATATTTAATTGTTCATTTGAATAAGCTGTATTTCAATTTAACTCGAGTTCAATTTATCGAGCAATTTATCAACCGAAATCAAATCAAACAACAACAAAAGGTACTTTCTCTGTGCGCTCGGCGAGACATTAGGAAAACACAAACACTAAAATTATACACAGAAGCCGATGTTAAAATATGAACAAATAATGTACATTTTGTACCTGGAATAATTTGGTCAAATTATATAAAACAAATCTAGTTCTAAATAAGGCCAATAATAAGTGTTTCTAATTTACTACAAAATAGATTAAAAGCCCAAGAAAAGAATTTAAAAATTTAACAATTTAGACTTCCCAAAGTAAAAATACTTTTATTTTTAATTTATATTTACATACACATGAAACAGAAAATAAATAAAAATAAACAATTATTATTTTTAAAGCTTGATATTGCATAAAGATGTACCCTGTACAAGCAACACACTCAGCATTGTAAACACTGCATTCTAGTTTGCCGTATTTAACATATTGACATTGGAACTACTTTGCGTTGCGGCACGGTGCCAAAATAGAATAAATTTTTCAAATCCGTAAACGTCACTGCATCGTCTGCCGTGCTCCCCGTCCATGTGATTGTGTGTGTGTGGATGTGTCTATTTTCAAAACGAGTGCTCGCGTGTATCCATCAAAATTATTAGTTGCTCCGCATTTCTCCCTCGATAAACAACCCAAAACAACAACAACCAATATACACCATGTCGAAGATAGCGTTGCCATCTCGTCTGTATCAGCTGCTGGTACGCTCTGCTGAACCCTTGGTGCCCCAGAAACTAATTCCACTGTGGAATCATCCCGCTGGTAAATAATAAACACCATAAACAGGTTGTGCATCAAAATTACATAACCCCAATTTTTACTTTGTTGTGTAGGTCCAAAGACTGTGTTTTTCTGGGCACCCGCTTTCAAATGGGTAAGTAATTTTTTCAATGATTCCTAGAAATTCTGGTTTAGATGATAATGTAGAATTTGTGATTGATAACGCGTTATCATTTTGCATAGATGTTTACGTTTCTCTTTTATGTAAGATGTTAAGACAGATATACCTGGACTGTGCGTTAAACGCATAATATTGCGCAGAAGTGTAATCAGGGGAAAGTGATGAAATATTTTTTAAATTCTAATAATTTATTAAAGAAAATTTGCCCAAAAATTATAATAAGTTCAATTTTAATTTTAATAAAACCTTTCCAGGGTCTCGTCATCGCCAGTCTCGGTGATCTAAGTCGTCCTGCCGAAAAGCTGTCCATCTCGCAATCCGGTTCGCTGTTCGCCACCGGTCTCATCTGGTCGCGCTACTCACTCGTCATCATTCCAAAGAACTACGCCTTGTTCTCGGTGAACGTGTTCGTTGCCGGCATTCAGTTTGTCCAATTGCTACGCGCCTACCGTCACGCACAAAGTGAAAAAGCGAAAGCTGTCAAATCTGCCTAAAAAAACCTACAACAAAACATATCACAAACCTTACTGAAAAAATACTTAGTCACAATATAACAAAATTGGAACGTTACCGGGAAACATATTGACGTTAGATCTTTGTGTACATACAATATATTTATAGTCTGAAATTCGGAAAAAAACGAATTAGGAAAACGAAATATTTAAATTATACATATATTAATATATAAAGTAATCGAACGACATTTCCATAAAAAAAAACTCAAGTAGAAAAGCACTTTTTGTGTAATAATTAAAGAATAGTGTATATTTATTATATATTTATATATATTTGGTGTGTTCAATAGACTAAAACGGTGTAAATATTTTATTTATGGTATTACCAAACTTATGTACAATATAACCGAGACGAAAAATATATATATATTTTTTTAATTATTATTTGTGTTTGATTTTTTTATATATTTAATTTCAATTTTTTTTGGGGAATTTCTGCTTTTATCATCATCCAAAGGATATTTGCTCCAAAAATGTTAATAATTAATTTGTCCTGAGTTATAAAAATATTTTTGTATGTTAACATACTAAACTTTTTGTCAAAAAAATTACCTTTACAAACTCTGGCGAAATTCATCAAATACACGTTTTTTTCCCGTAAATATGAAAATAATAATTATGGTCGCCCATCCCATGAACACGAGCATGAAAATGTTGTTTTGAGTAATTATTTCGGAAACATGCATTATCCTTCAGAGAATTATCGCCCCACGGCTTAAGGTGTTTTCAGTTTGACGAAACAAAAAAGCAAATTTATATTTTTGCCAAACAAAAAAAAAATTTCAATCAGTGATATTTGCTCGATAATAATTAACATTTACAAAAAAAATAATTTGAAACTCTTTTAGGATTTGTCATAAGTACAAATTATCGAACGGTGGCATTATCGCCCGGCCGCAACGGCTTGAAGTATGCTGGTATGTCAAATGTCAAAAAATATATATACATATTTGATCAATCAAAAGGTGTAGGAAAATAAATTGCAAAATAACATTCGTAGCCCTAGTTAAATAAAGGTTTTGTCGCTCTTTATACACACATAAAAATATCAAAAAAATATTACGTGACAGGTGGCATACTGAATACTAGAAAAGCTGTCAAAACACTGCACTAAAAATGTTGAATAACTTGAAAGCCGCTGCGACCTGGCGATAATGACATTATTCGATAGTTCGGTCTTTAGATAATTTATAAAACGTTTTTTTTTAGAATATTCAAAGTTATATTTCTTTATTTTCAAATGCATCCGAAATATAAAACGCTGAACTTTAATTCATAAAATGTTTTTTCGCCAAATAATAATGCATTTCATATATTATATTTCTAATATATTTCTAATAATATGTGTAGCACAATATTTGACGAAATAATTCCTCACGTCAAAATTGTCATGCTCGTACTCACGGGATTCGCCCCTAAACTATGTTAAACTTTAGCCAATAAGAAATATATTAAAAATATCCTGTTAAATTTGTATTTTATTAATTATAAAGTCATGATTCTGAATTGTTTTTGAATACAAACGAATGAGTTTTTAAATATATGAAAAAAAAGTTTTATTTACATGCACACATTCAAATAAAATTATTTAATTTAAATCCAAACTTGTTTTATTTACCATTGTAACCTAGCCTATAAAGTAAATGGTCGAAAGCACTTGCCAGCAGGTGTCACCACTCTTTGCAAAATTGACATATGCGCATAATTCAAATTATTTGTATTCGACCAGTCCTCCGCTGCCCGCAACAACGCCAAAACTGAAAACTACAGAAGCCGATTTTATCCAGTACAAAGCAGTAAAAAGAAGGTGCGGTCTAAATTTGTGATTTATTTTTTGCCGTAAAACATAGTTTTTGCCGTTTTGTTAATCATCACGTAATTATACTGCGGCATTCTGACATACTAAAACACTGTATAGCTAAAAGATTTTCTTATTTTCTTTACAATACAGCTCCCGCAAAGTTTTTTTCAACACAAAGCAGAGATCTCCTGTCTCACGCACACACTCACACATCGATTTTTCGCTTTATACTCTGCGTAACGGTAATTTTTGCATTCCATTTACGATTTTACAACGCGACGGTCGTGCTTCAGTTCGCTTTGATACATTTTCTGTGTAATTGTTTCGTTACAGTGTTAAACATGAGTTCAACCGAGTTCAACATTGGTCTGGCCAGCGAGAAGAATTCCAGCCGTGTCCTGAAGCCCCCAGGCGGTGGTCACTCTGACATCTTCGGTGCTGCCGACGCCCACGTAAACAACCCCCGTCCCAAATACGATCAGCAGAATTCTTCGAACTTGAACTTCTGCATGAACACCGTTGACCCGAACATCCTGGTCGAGCAGACCAAAAAGGAGACAGCTGCTGCCGGTGCCGTTGGTACCCGTTCCGATGCTATGCCCAAGCAGCAGAACAACATTACTGGACCAGCACAACCGGATCACCCGGCCCAGAACAAGGGACGTGTTCCACCAGGTGGTTTCTCGTCAGGTCTCTGGTAGACTGCCCCCATTATTAGCGAGACACACACGTCGGGTGACCCGCATTTGCGTACGCGATGAACATACACATTGCTTACGTGCGCTTCTTATGTATTCTCTAATGCGTGCGTTCTTGTATAATTTGCCTTGTTCCGCATACACACACACATTCACCTTAATCGCGTTCTCTACTTTTCTCGTTGGATATACCTACTCTCCATCGGCAGCTTTCGTTTTTATTACAAAACAAGTACAAACAATTCGTTTTAAATGACTGATCTAATAACTCGCGTGTGCGTTTCGATAATCTCTTGTACGAATCTCAGGTGATCACGGTTCGCACACCTACAATATGAAAAACACACTGTGTGTATGAGACGATATACACATACACACACCCATACAAATACACACGAACTAAATAGATTTAAAATATTAACATAAGGCGCATTATAAAAAAACAAAAACGAGACCAATACAAAAAAAGAAACGATGATCATCACCCACCCACACACTTCTACAGTGTTTACACCACACCAACAACTAAAAGACATTTCATCACCTTTCAACATTAGTACATGTTTTGCCTTAAATGTTACGTACGTTCTTTGTGCACTGTTTTTTTAAAATAAAATATTTCCTGTTTCTTTATTGTTTCTGCGCTTTGCAGTCGCGAGTCGATTTAATCAAAAAACACAATGTGTTTTTCTGTTTTTTTTTGTTTAAACAATTACTATTTAAGTTTTAAGCAATTACATATTTCGAGCGTTTTGTACTTAAATTATACTACTTATATAAAAAAAAAATAAAATAACATGTGTAACATCAAAACATAGATTATTATATGTGTATAATCAATGACTTCGAGGTGCAAGGTGTGTTAACACCCAAATTAATAATAATTTTTAATCGTATTGATTAAATAATGACCGTGTCTGTTTTATATAAAGTGCCAGCAGAAGGGCGTTTTTTATGTCTACACGGCGCCGGCCGGGTCGCGTGCCAATAAACACTGCGCACGCAACAGGATCGTGTCACCGCGGCCGTATGTAATTTGATAATCGATATTTTGTGCACGAACCAAAGCTAAAAAGGGGATGACACTTGTTCGCATGAGTCACCATATAAACACGCACATCGTGAACTCAACGCTTATTCTTTTATGGAGTCATTTCTATAAGTTTAGGTGTAATAAACAACAAGGTCTCTGCCACCACCCTAAATTTTGTTACGCATCATATGGTTGTTAGAAAACGCGAATATTTAGCAGCTGAAAGGAAATTTATTTAAATATGTTTTGGTTGAATGCTGTAACCATAAACATACAACAATGTCAGTAGTAGAGATCTATTCGGATTTTCAAGAACTGTAAAATAGAACCTACTAGGCATCGAGTCGCACATTCTCATTCTTGTGAATTTTGAATAGCTAGAGTTGATGAAAGAATCGCTAAACTGGTTCTTAGTTGCTTTGATAGGCAGCTATCGTTCGCTGTTTCTGGTTCTTTCAGTTGATAAGAAGAGCTACAGAGGAGGGCTTGCAAAAATTGAAATATTTCTGATGCAAATACCTGCTCCTAGCTTCCATGCTGCAATACACAATAATGATTATTTACCGGGATATGTTATATCAGAATCTGATCGATAGTTCAATAATAAATAAAACAATTTTAATGATATCATTATAAAATTGTTTACCAAAAATACTCTTTTGGATAATGGAAAAGTATTAAAATGATTTCCGATGTCTGGTTTTAAAGATGATCTTAATCACAATAGAACGATTGGCAAAATATATAATAATTCTAGTTTTAAATAAATACATATTCAATATATTTCAGAAAGTCGAAAGCCGAGGTCGGTCGCAATTTTTAGTGGGAATTATTCGAACGAATCATTTTTTAAAGTAAAATAGTTCATTTTAGCTCTACATCATCAAAAGGAGGAACGAATAATTAATTCTTCTTCTCTTTTATCTTGTTTTTGTCATAGTCAGTGTGCAAGAATTGACTCTAACGAGGTGTGATTTTGCCACCAAATTCCAAAAACTCGTTTGTATTGGCACTAAACTTGTACCATGCTTGTGAACTTGAAATTGTCCAATCTCCTCTCTTATTTAATATACTTTTCAGTCAGTCCCGAATACGCTGTCCCGACCGCAGTCAGTGTGTGTTATGGTTCAATTTTATTAAATAACTTATTTAGGGCCATTTCATTCAAGTAGTAGTGCAAAATTATTACAAATCGCACTCAGGTGTTGTCCACCTCTTGGATTTAGGGGTTTTCCACGCACGGGTTATAACGCACTTTTCGCCATTTTCCTAAATTTTACTAGCTAGTCGGATAAAGGAAACTTAGTAGGAGCGGTCAACTTTTTCGGCGGCTGGCCAACTTACTGCTCTGCCCCACTTCACACCCCTACCCGATTAGCCTTTTTTCGAGGGAAGCTGGTCACCTTTTTAAAACCGCCTTACTTATGATCAAAAGCGTAATTTCAAATAGGCTCTATACAATTTTCCTATAAGAGCACGTAAAGAAAATCTCGCATTAATTTGCATTATCTAGCGTGCTAATTGAGAGACATTCTCTAAGAGCCCAATGTTTTTTTCGTTCATTGAGAGATATTCTCTACAATTATCCTGCAAAAAAAATGAATTAATTTTTACAATAAATAATTAAATAGATTTTAGAACTTAGCGGTGGCTTCAACATAGTTGAATAAACGTATTAAGAAGCGAATGCGCACAGGCGATAGCGGAACGAAGTGGAACTCGTGGCAATTTTGGAGGTGACGATGACGGCGTTTATTATTTAACATTTATAAAATGTATCCTCTTTTGCTATGTGAATGTAAATGACTCCAGGCTGGGTTTTTATCGCAAATGACGCGCCATTTATTCCTTTTTTGATGTACATGATACTTGAGCCAATGATCTAAAAAGTTTTTTAATTGTGTAAAGAATATTTTCAAATGGATATGCGCTTAAATTATTCAAATTTCCAAATAACTTCACATCTCTCAGACAACGTGACACAGATTGTGTACATTTCTGTTATTGGTTTCTGATCCGTAGATTTCAATATAGCCTTCAATAAAGTCTTTGAAAAGTGAATCAGCGACATCAAGCGCTCCTGTATAAACAGAACAGAACAGAACAGATCGTAACTGCGAAAAATAGTAATAGGAATGTTGCATACATTGGGCAGCAAGTAGTCCTTCAATATAACGGCTCCTAAGTATAATAGAAATGTCGTAAACTCAGTGGCTTTCCAGTAACAAAGACAGAATTGTTCGGTTTGTACGTGGGTACCTACCATAAGGTATACCCCACGTCCCCCCTGGGAGGGCTCGATTTAGCTCTTGAAACTTGGTAGTACCGAGGTACTACCTACCAGTTGAGTTTTTCTGCAAGGTCGAACTCCTCACTGGTG
>JANSTU010026957.1:0-12585 GCA_027564075.1 Bolitophila hybrida
ATGCAGCATTAGTTGCGAAATGGTTTAGGAAAAATTATATTGGATCAACATCGAAGAAACCAGCATATTCGCCAACAATTGAAATTCTTTTACCAACAACACAGAACAATCTTGAAGCTTGGCTGTTATGGTTTGGGTTTGTATTTCTATATAGGAAATATTTTCTAAGGTCGGTGGGAGTTAAATAGGGACCATATCATAAAATTGCCGTTCGGATCGGATCTATAAAATTAGTGTAAGGCGCCCACCATCTATCTCAAAGCCGTGTTTTTTCTATCTATCTATCTCAAAGCCGGTTTTTTGTATTTCCTTTTATAAACAGAATAGATTTTTTTAAATTTAATATTTTGTTGTCGATCAATTTTTACCAGAATATCTATATTTTCAAAAACATTTGATGAAATACTAAAAAAATGAGGATTATTTAGTTAATTGATATAAAATAATCAGATTTTTTTTAATATTAATAAAAAAACACAGCGAATAAAGTGCATTACCCATCCTTTATCTGCATATATGTAATTATTGTTTCAAATACGATTTCCTTAAGGTAGGTCATAAGAAAACATTTTTTGAGCACTCGACTTTCGCACCCTCTATACAAAAAATCATCAGGACATTATTAATCGTTATTTTTATTTTTTTTATATATAATAAGATTTTAATTTTTTTTGCTATCTAGAACCTACCTTAAGTGTCTATTTCTGCTTCACATGGATGTTAGAAATAAACGGGCTATTAGACCAGTCAAATGATGATTTAGAAGCATAGCAAACATATTAACTATATTTTGAATGCATCCCATTCTGCAAAAATATTATCAACGAATAAAAGGCATTCTTGCACAATTACATTTTTCGACCACTGGCATGAAACGATATATAAAAAATGATGATTGGTTTAAAATATTTGGATTTTTGTTGGACCGAAGGATACTTTAAAATAATATTTAATATATATAACATTTAAAATAAATAAAACAGCCCTTAAGAGCTTAAAGCGATCAACAATGGTCATTTTTTTATTTAATAGTACAAAGTCCTAGGATTATTGTATTAAATTTTACCAGACCCGATCTTGTTAAGTGTGTTTCAATCAATCAGTGCTGCTTGACTCTCAGAAAAGAATCGAAAAAAAATTTGTTATTTTTTTTTTATAATTTGTCCACCTATAAGAATCGCATGTCTCTCTGCTTGAAATACTGTTACAAAGATTATAAGAAACTTGAAAATAATTCAGCACCTGATTGGCCGTCCATTCTGGAGCCATCGGTGAAGATAGAAAATCCACCTCCTGTGAAGTGGCTCTCATTCTGCCATTCTTCCTTTTTTGGTATGATAAACTTGAAGGATTTTTCAAAAGAGCGGTTTTATGTTGTCAGTTTTCATAAAGAGATTTCTTTCTATGAATAACGACTTTGTAAGGATTAGTGCATGACCGGTTATTGTACCAGTACTGATCCATTCATTATTGTCTATTGCAGTTAGAGTTGCTTCGCCTTCTATAAACAAAGGAAGAAGCGTAAGATTAAGAAAAGTCTCTAGCGCAGCTATTGAACTTTTTGAAATTGTGAGGTGACCGTCTTCACTTTTACTCTGGGTCACCACAATATTGAACCAAATGTCAACATTGGTCGAATCATAACAGTATATATCCATTAAATTACTTTAAGAGACATAGTCCATGTTTTACTAAAAGCTCTGCGACACTGCCAGAACGTTTTAATGGATTTGTTGGTCTATGTCTCAATACGTTTGTTGAAAAGAAGTGTTCTGCTTCTCCTAAATATTTCACTTCAACTGTGCGCATTGAAAAGTATTTGATTTTTGCTAAGTTCATACTTTCTTTCATCGGAAAAGCCAATCGTATAATACCCTAAGACTTTAAGGACTTTGAAAGCTATGTCTAATAATACTCAGAGAGTTTGTTGATTGAAGTGAAAGGACTTTTCAATGCGGTTTCAACTGATTTCCCCGTTAAATATGCGTGTTGCATCTTGTTTATGGGTTTTTCGTGTAGCGGAAAATCTCTGAGATATCTGTCACACATTCTTTCGAGTGTTTTGAGTACAAACGATATAAGACTAATTGGGCGGAAGGAGCTTGCTGAGTTGTAATTGTCTTTTCTTGGTTTAGGAATACTCTAGCAAGTTGCCACATTTTAGGGATGTAACTCAGTGCTAATCTAGTTCTGAAGATCTTGGATATTAAATGCAGATGAGTTTCAGTGAGTTTTTGAAGCATTGTTGGATAGATACCATCCGTTCCTGACGCCTTGTAGGGTTTGAAAGAGGAAAGGGCCCACTTTATTCCATCAATAATAATTATGGTGGAGTCCAAGCTACAATTTGGATCATGGTCAACCTCATGGTTTACATCAGTGTTGGTATGAGTCTGATCTTTGAATATTCTCAGAGCTCTGATTCTCTGATTGGACAGCTTATATTGCGATTCCATAAGTACATTTTAAAACTCACTGCCTAATCTCTCTAGATCATCAACAGTGAGTGGCATGTTCCTAAGAAGATTATGATTATCAACTGTTTCCCGATAGAGACCCCAGACACATTTCCTCGAATTTCTATGATCAGGTAAGTTGGTAATGATTTCTGAGTTTAAGTTGAATTCGATGATTCTGTGATCAGACATCGAAATTTCCGCCGAAACACGCCTATCTTTTATAGAATTGGCAAGTCGGCTTGTAGCTCGGGTGAGGTCAATGACCTCTTTCCATACTTTTCTTACGAAAGTAGGTTCGTTCCCTACTTTTAGAACCATTATGTTGGTTCTTGATAAATATTCTAGAAGTTCTTTACCTCTAAAATTCGTAACGCTGCTGCCCCAGTAGATATTATGAGCATTTGCATCTACTGATACAAGAAGTTGCAAGTTGGACTGCTCACAATAGGTGACAAAGGCTGCTAGTTCCTCAGATGGTGGTGGCAGTAAGGAAGATATTCTAATGCTATCACTGTTACTTGTCTTCCTCCGATGATGAAGATAAAAAGAATGCATTAAAATTGTTTTTAGCAACAACGCACGTTTTAACATTGTTTTGGGTGGGAGCGGAAAAAATGAATAATCGGGTATTTTAATGCCCTTGATTACTCCATTCCACTGCCACGGCTCTTGGATAATAGCCATATCTAAACTATACAATATAACAATACAAACACTGCTAAATGGTGTTCAATGAATGTACTCTAATTTAGTTCTTTTCTTAAACAAATATCATAAAAATTACCTATTTTTTGCAAGTGCAAGTGGGGGTAACCTCTTAAGGGGTTAGGTGGAACAAAAAAAACACCTTTTTACTCATATTTTTCTATTATATTAAATGAAACATTTTTAATTTAGCTAATCAAAGAAACATATTTAGCATGTAATTCGTGAAATTTTAATTAAAAGACAAAAATTCATATTTTTTTGGTAAAAATTTGATCGTAATATCAGTTGTGATACAAAAATAAAAACAACCTTCGTTCAAGAACTAGATAATGTTATTTTGAAGAAGTGTGCAAAGTTTAAACAAGATAGAGAAATTTCAAAAATATAGTTTCGAGAAAAACGCTATTAAAGTTTTAAATTGACATAAAACAAAAGAATTTTTTTCAACTTACTTAGAATCATCGATTTAGGCAGGTCAAGAACCTACTGCAGCAGCAATATCCAGGGCATCTTTTTGCCTGTGACGAATTCTTGCTTCAGCTCTGAGTATGCGATTTTTATCTTATGTTCGGGCATACTAGTGGCTGTTACGGCCAAGTTTTAGATCCACACCGTGCAGAAACAGTAATAATGCTGCAGTATTATTTTTCGTAAAGCCACCAACGCACCGCTCCAAAGAGCTCTTCCTTGCTGAGTTCTTCTTAAATGGGCTTGATAGCCGATGAAATGATGAAAGAGAACCCACATAACACTTTGAGGTAAATAGGAGCAAAATCACGTTTGGAGTTTGTTGCTGTACTGCATTTTTGCCAAAATAGTGTTTTATAAATTTTAAATAAGGGAAGAGAGGGACATTTAAAGAAATTCTTGCGATTTTTGTAGCAATAAAGCCTAATAATTTTTAGACTTTTTTTATGTTGGTTGATTAAGTTATATTCACTTATGTTTTTGTATGTTAATCGAAATATGATTTATGAAATTCAAAAAAGCTTATATTTATTGCATATTAAAACCAATTGAAGATCAATTTCGAATTCTAACATATGCCAAGTCACAGAGCAAGTTAAATGTAAAATTATTATTCGATATTTAAACGTCAAATCAATCATGCAAAATCAATTAAATTGCAAAAGAAACTAAAATCAAAACAGCATAAAAAAAGCTCGGTTAGCATCTCACAGAGCAATAGTAATGAAAACCCTTCAACGTTGAGTTAACGAATGAAGAAAATGTAAATCAATTTTACCATCCGTTTGCAATGGCGAACTTTTAAATTGAACCAAAATTTTGCATGGTAATTTATGGATGCAACTGCGTGACATTCTCAAGCTCAAAACCAATTTCCTTAAAAGTTCACGCGGAACAAATCGATGATATATGTATATGTATGAGTATTGAGTATATATACAGTATACATAGGTGTGTAATATTCACTTCCACAGTTCACATACAATTTGAAGTAAATGCATTGCCTATCATAAGTTTTCGGAACAAAATTTTATATTTGACAGTATATGTCATAAAATAAACATGTTAGAATGCATACACAAATCAATACATTTATATTCAATTTTTGCATAATTTTATTTAAATATATTATACTATAGTGTATTTTCTTTGTATACTGTATAAACACAGATTAAGCGTCAATCAATCGAATTTAAGTTATACACAAATCCCATGCGCATTGACCGCAAAGCTTCCGGCCACCGCAATTATCTAAATCGATTACTGGGCAATGGTTTGTGGCGATAATTATTGTGTTTACTCTCAGTTTGTGTAGCCGGATTTCCGTACACTGATTTTCATTAATCGATGGAAAAAGGCACATGCGGTCTGTATGTTTAATTGGCAATTAGAACACGCGGCAGGTTTAATTCCAATTTACACGTAGTAGCGTTATATACATTACGGAAGGACGATACAAATGGTAACGGCAACCCTAAATATAGTTAGAGATGAAATATATTTTATTTATAATTTTCACTTTAAACTAAAATTAATCTTACACGAAAGATATATCGAAAACTGAAACGCTCATATCGCACATTTGATGCTGTAAAGGATTTAATCAGCAATTGACTTGCGTGTTAAATTGTATTTATTCGCAATATTAATTAATGATTTGTATGAGCGCAAGAATAAGCGTATTTCGTCTCAAGTGATTGAATATTAATTAATGTGTATATACTCGTATTTAAAACCCTAAAATAAATACTTAATACCAAATTACACTTTATTCACACGGAAAATAGTTGTTTTGCGTGCAAACGCGTGGTTAAAACGTTAAATGAAATAAATATTTTGCAGCAAATATGTATGCACTTAAAAAAAAAACGATAAAAACGGTATTGGCCATGCATATTGCACATGCACGATGAACTCGTCGCTTATTTATTGAAATACATATAATTGCGTTTATATTAATATAATTTTCTATTTTTCGTGTTACGTATTTTTTGATTGGAATAGTTTAATAAAAATATCTCCAATTAACGACCCTTTTTTAAAATATTTTTCCTGTTGTTGTGCATTGGAGCGCCAAACCGCTAAGCATCGGAGTTCTGGAGTTCAGTGTGCAAAACTGTGAATGATACTATAATTATCATGACCAACAATTTTGTCAAATCGTGGATAAAATTTCCAAGAATTTTATGAAAAAAGTGGATTTCATGGAATAATTGCTGCTGTAGATGGTACACATGTAGAGTCCTGCAGAAGAACCATGTGCTTATTATGTAAGATAGCGATTTCATTCTATCAATGTTCAAATTGTTCACATTTATTTTTAATGGAAATTATATATTTTCTATTTTTTTAGGTTTGATTGGTTAATTCGAATTTCCCAGGTTCTGTCCATGATGCTGTGATATGGTCAATTTCAAGGGTGTCTATGGAAATGGAGAAAATATACCGGGAAGGAGATAAAACATCTTGGAAAATCAGTAAATTTCAATTTTTTTTAATTTCAATATATATTAATATATTATTATATACAACTATTTCAGGCGATTCGGGTTATCCACTACAGCCATGGTTGATGGTGCCAATTTCCAATCTTGTGGCGGTGTTTGAACAAAATATTAAAATATAAACCAGATAAAGTCAGCAAAACAATTTTAGAGTATGCTGCTTTGCACAACATGTGTGATGTAAACAATCTGAACTTGGAAGAATGCGAAATCGTTCTCGAAGAAGATACAGGATTAGAAGATGATGAAGATCAAAGTACAGGAAGAATTAGTATATTAAGAGAAGGACAATTAGTTAGAGACCAAATTATGCATAATCAGTTTCTTTAATATATCTAATCTTGTATTCTACCCTTTTCATCTACAATATATTTAATATTTTTCTTTTAATAAAAGATTTTTTATTCAAACAAATTCACTTTGGTTTTGTGGTCCTACACTGATTATAATTGGCTGATTGAGTCCATTCAAGCGAAAGAAATCATTATCTTATTTATGTATTTCTAATTCCATATAAAAACCTAATAAAACGAACATTGTTTGTGTTGGTAAACTCAAAGTACTGCACTCGATCCTGTTTGATGATAGACTTGGACGGTTGTGCATCTGGTTCAGAATTGTCAAGTTGATTTTTTACAGTGCCTTAACACTGGGTGGAGAGTCGGGAGATGATTTTAGGCACACTGTTGGCCAAAATATTCTCTTTATTAAAGTTTATTGTTATTGTTGTTATTTATTATTCGTTCAAATAAAAGTTCCCAGCAATTTTAGACATCCAGATACTTGCCACCATACACCATACCTCGAGAGCTTGTACAACTGATCCGGTGATCAGTGACAAATGAGTACTTATAAGTACGTAGTGTTGTACAATTGTGATCAACACCTGAAAACTCTCCAGGCAAACCGAAGTTATAACCAGATTAGTGGGTCGTTTCTGCGATGGAATAATGTATCAATATAAAATCATATATAGAAAATAAACCTTACTGTCCACGAAAACGCCAAGATTCTTCAGCGTAGACTTCAGCAACCATGGTTGCTCAGGCTAGTTCCTTTAATGTGCTTAGAGATCGGCTACTGTGCCTAAGAAATTTTGCTTATTGTGCACATCACGACGAACGGCTGCATTTCTTCCCATCCGAGGAAATTCCTTGTGTGGTTTTTTTCGCTACAACTGCCATTATCCTATCTTTTAGAGGTGATACTGCTGCAGCTGTTATACCACCACCACCAGTACCTCTAAGATCCTTTATCAAATCTCGTCTATTTTTAGTGGCCTCGAATTTTATATCCTTCCATACCTAAAATAAAACAGATTATACTATAAAAACATATAAAATAAAATATAAACTACTAACTGTCTTCCAACCTTCGGCAGTTCGTACAGCTGCACCACTCCTATTCAGCTTTTTAGCGATGTCCTCCCAAAAAGTGTTTGCAGCTGCACGATAGTCCAGACTGCCTCCGACATTTTGCATGAAGACAACCTGGCGATTGTCCTCAACTGCTCTAACCAGCATCTCCAATTGTGTAGTTGAATTTAGCTGCCTTGGAGCCATAGTTCTAACATAAATTCACAGTAAATATATTTAATGTTATGTTATTAAAACAATATTTTGTTAAACTATTATTTATTTATTATAATTTATAATATATAATATATGATTGTGCCGAATTTTCATATTTCATACAAATAAGTATATTCATATAATAATATAACTTACTATTATTTACATTTAATCCAAAACAAATAACAAAAATAATAAAAACTTACACTTTGCTGCCTCTTTTTTAATTTGTTAATTTGTTTACCTATGTCAATGACGATTGACGTTTAGTTATATAAGAAAAAAATGGTAACACAAGAATAAATTCTAAAAATAATAATGTTCATGGTATTTCATTCACTTACTAAGTATTAACATATACCTATAATTTTTATTGTGAGATAAACCCCAACGGGTAGGTGGTGCACTCCATCTGAAGCAGGCAGTCTGGTGCAAATGCACGTTGCACTTTTATCACATTTTCTGTGTAGCTTTGTGGCACACCTTGCACCGGCGAATCTCCAGTACACATTTTTCGATTGGATGGCTACTATGTAATTACAGGAAGCATTATCGAGCAAATCTACACAGCCCATGCCAGAATTGTAGTTGTGGATAACGTGGCTGGTGAAACACAAATGTAATCGAGCCACCGAGAGCTGCTTTTGCCGGCGTTGGGCAATTTTGTAAGATGAACGACGTCGTGATTAGTGAGATGCCGAACGGTTCTTGCGCACGGTTCCTTGGTCATGCCAAGTATAACGGATGCTCCTTGTCCAAGTCCTTGATGGTCAAATTGATCGGTTGATACGGCATACAGAATAAAGAAGTACAAGTAACCATGCTGAGCACATACTCCATAAATTATACCCGAAAGGGATCTGCTAGCCCCGATTGAATTGTTTGCAGCTCTGACGTCCGAAGTATGGTACATTCTTTTCGTCGATGGACAAATTGCGCTTCCAAATGCAAAATTCTAACTTTTTGTTCAGCAAATCAAATAGCGGTCTAACTTTGGCCAGCTTGAAATGAAATGAATATAGAATTTTATTGTTTCAAACATTGTATGGGGCATAGTTTGCTTGACAAGCTGACTTCTAAGTGCTGCATTCTTTACCAGTAATCGCGTATCGCTGGCAACTGTGCTGCACCAGAAAGCAGTATACGATACCCATGAACTTTTTGAGGTACTATGTATCTCAATGCCTCCGTATGCCTATTTCAGTTCGGAGATAAAGCTCAAAACTTATTTGTAGTATAACAGATTCATTCATTTCGGCGCCAAACAATGCTGTCCCCAGCCCGAATTTTAATTTTTAATCTTTTCAATCAGAAAGACAAATAAAGACTGGCTCTTTTATACTGTCCGCTACACAATAGCATACACAAAAAAGTCTTACTAATTTATTAAGTTGTTTCAGGTTGTAGGTCGAAAGGCACTTCGGTGTCACAAAACTAAGGCGGTATGTCAATGTCTCAGGTAACTTATGATATTATATCAGTTAGTATTAGGCGAACGGATCACTTTTAGTGATCCCAATTTTGTTTTGTAATCTCTACAATCATCTTATATATTTTGGGTGTATACCGCTTGAGGAGTTCAAAGGTGGCGTGCACAGTCCTGGTTAATGGATTACCGAAAAACATGTTGACAGTTTACCTACTGAAATATAAAATATAGGGAAATAGGTCTGGTTGGAGAAATATGCTAGACGGGGCCAAACCAACATTTGGTTGAGCAAATATGGTTTTATTTTTCAATATACTCCCTTTTATGTCGATACAACGATTCCAGTAATTTTCAAACTTTCGTATAGTATAGTCGATTGAAAGTTCTTCAAAATAGACCTCAGTTTCAGCAATAACGTCATCATTTGAATAAAACCACTTTTTTGTGAGCCATCTCTTAAGATTTGGAAACAAATAATAGTCGCTGGGGGCCAAGTCTGGCGAATACGGTTGCTGAGGGACCAGTACAGTGGTTTTTTCATCTTCAAATGTTGCCGGTTTTCTGCGATTTCAACTTACAAACGAATCAATAATGATTAATAGTACGCGCCGGTTATGGTTTTACCCTTTTCAAGAAAGTCGATGAATATTATACCACGTGCATCCCAAAATACGGAGGCCATTACCTTTCCGGCCCATTACTGCGTTTTTGGACACTTCGGAGCGCTTTCGCCTGGTGAAACCCACTGTTTTGCCTGTTGCGATGTCTCCGGTATGTAGTAATGGATCCATGTTTCATCCATGGTTATGAATCGGCGCAAAAACTCACTCGGATTACGCCTATACATCGCAAAATTCTGCTCGGAGTCGTAACAAGAATGCGTTTTTGGTCTACTGTGAACAAACGCGGCACCCATCGCGCGCAGTGCTTCTTCATACCCAAAGAGTCGTGTATGATATTCTACACACTGCCATATGACATGCCTACGGCCTCAGTTAGCCCCCTCAATTTCACTTTGGGGTCTTTCAACATCATATTGTCATTTTTTGCGACGCGTTCTGGTGAGTTGACTCTTTTGGGCGTCCCGATGGTTCGGCATCATTTGTGCACTTTTTATCCATTCCAATCGACGGTCCAGAGTCCGGAAAATGCTTGAGTTTTAGTAGTATAAGTAGTAGTATAACTTTTGAAGTGGACAACTTTTTTAATTTGTTTTTATAAAAACTTTATTTATTTCAATCTTGTTTTGAATATAATATCCAACAAATGACCGCCTTTATTTTTTAAGCAAAAAGATGCCCTTTTTCGGTGGTAATAAGGGATGTTTCCCGGCGAATATTGGATTTAAGCTGAGATATGGACTGCGGCTTGTCGATGTAAACTTTGCTCTTCAAATACTATCACTACAAAAAGTCCGGCAGCGTCAAATCGGGTGAGCGCGGCGGCCAGTCGAAATCGCCGTTTTTCGATATGACGTGTCGGTCGAACATGGTTCGGAGTAGCATCATTGAATCGCGGCTAGTCCGTCCTGTTGGATCCAGAAGTGATCCATGTCATTTTCAGTCATTTCCGGAAGCACAAAGTCACGCAGCATCGCTCTATAGCTCTCGCCATTGATCGTATCGGCGATGCCAGCCTCGTTCTCGAAAAAGTACGGCCCTATGATCTTTTTGGCCGATACGCCACACCAAACGGTCACTTTTTGATCATAGAGAGGCTCCTCGAATATCTCACAAGGATTTTCGTCGGTCTAAAAGTGGCAGTTTGGCTTATTAACATTATCAATGTGAAATGAGCTTCATCGCTCATGATGATTTTGAACCAAAACTCACCATCACCATAGAGCATGTTTCAAAATGCAATTTGATTTCTGCTCGTTGTATCGGTGTTAGTTGATTCATGGCAAAAAATAGATTGAAATGACGCGTCAAACAATATATGTCAATACGTCAAAAATTGGCGGAACTATTCAAGTTTTACACAGTGGTGTATATCTTGAAAAGTACTTGTCTTATTCTTATTAAAGTTGTTTCGCTTATATATCGTCAGTTTCTTCTGGATAACACTTTTTTTTTGATTTGATTATTTTACAATATGTTGTCTTGTATTTTGTTATTTGTCGTAATAAATTATACTGATTTTTTGTCAGTGCAGTTTGTACGAAAAAGGCAAGGGCAGTGTTTGGATCGAAGCCAATATATTCGGTAGACTTACATGATTTGGCAAAATACAAAATATGAAGGAAGCATAAATATTATAAAATAGAAGTATTTTACAGAAATGTGAAGTGCGATTGAATTTTTTCTTATTATTTAGTAGTTCTTTGTAGTGCATCCAATAACAAGTGCATTTATAATCGATTAAGAACTAGAAGTATGGATGTAGCGGCACCTCAATATACGAGTATAGTATTATTTCGGCAGCGCTGGTTATAATATTGTTTCGTATTTTATATAAAGAACAGTTTAGGAACGGAGGCTCAATACTCTACTTGTATCCCATTTCAAAGGAGCGAAGCTCCTGAGTACAAATATGGCTTCAGATCGCGTCGCTCGCCCCCTTCTCCATTGAGGTGGTGGGGGGATAAAGTGTGTCTACAACTTTTTTTGTTGAAAGAAGAAAAAACAGCAATCGACTGAATGATTTAAATTTTGTATGAAACTTTTAATAAATTAAAACAAATATATTCAGGGTTATTTTGTTTAAATCAATCAAAAATGTTTTATGTATACAAAAAAAAAACATTAAAAATTTTGAGCGACGCGATCTGATGACTGATTCGTACTCAGAGTCTCCGCCCCTTCGATTTTGGGTCCTACTTTTTTAGAAACGTCATCGACCATAAACTGTACTTTAGTCAATTTTTACTGAATATTTAAGGTGTAAAACCAGTTTGCAGCCAAAGCGCAAACATTCCGCAACATTTTTTTTGTGTGATATTGACTTTAAGCTATCTTTTAAGATATTTTTTTAAAGCTGTTTAATGAACACTTTTAAACTCTAAAAGTATAATATATACTTTTAAAAAAATAAATATTTTATAACTATGATTTTTTTTTTTTTTTTTTATTTTTCATATATGAGGGTTTATATGTACTCTTTTTTAGGTGTTAGCATAAATGTTGCTAAACATTATAGTTTATAAAATATCTGTTTTTACATGTCATGTGTTTTTTCAATTTATGAACTTTAACAGCTTCTAAACTTATGAAATATATATAAATTCCTTTGATCCCAATTCGGGACATAGGGTATCAGCAACAAAGTTGCGGAACTGGACGCGGTAGCAGAACTTATCAACAAACTCAACGGATTCACCGTTGAGTTGGATGGGCTTCTTTGCGTTGATCCGAAGGCCGACTAGGCTTTCAGAAATCGCAAGATTCTGCAGCATTGAGTCGACATCTTTGTGACGATGTGCTAAAAAGCAAGCATCGTCAGCGTAT
>JANSTU010026968.1:0-26812 GCA_027564075.1 Bolitophila hybrida
TAATAAACATTCCCCATTAAATTTGAATTTTCTGTGTTTTTTTCTTTGAAAAAGTAGGGAACCTCGAAATGGATCACACTTTATAAGAAAAAAACGCATAACTTTTAACCAGCTTAGAAACTTCTTCGATTATTTGAATTGTTTTTTAATCAAATCGAAGGAACCTATCTGATTTTTCACATATGAAGTTTCTGTTTTGAAATATATCTTAGTATTACAATGCCATCAAAATTGGAAACTCGAACAATCGTGATCTATTTATCTAAACTATTTATCAGTAATCCGCAGTGGAGTCAAACGATCCTTGCCCATAAATATGGAGGGGACCAATCGACCGTCTCGAGAATCATCAAATCGTATAAAACTACTCTTAATCTCGACAGAAAAAAATGTAGAAAAAGTGGCTTTGTGACGCCAAAAATTCAGGGTTTTCAACCGCAATATTGCAGTAAAAGTGTGATACGATTAGACTTCAGTGCGCAGAATAAAATCCAGGGCAGGCCTGAAGTGCTATAAAGCAAAAAAACTAGAAGACGCGCCCGTAAATTGAGGTCGGATTTTGTGAAGACATACAAATGTTGCGTAATGGATGATGAAACGTATGTGCTGGCGGACTTTGCCCAACTGCCGGGGCAGGAGTTTTACTACGCAACTGAGAGAGGAGGTATTGAGGAAAGATTCTAGACGAAAAAAACTGCGCAGTTTCCCAAGAATTTTCGGGTTTGGCAGGCGATTTGTAGTTGTGGTGATGTTCATCACTTGTGGGTCGATCAACTCCGATATTCACTATATATCAAGAAGTGGCTCCAGAATAGTCTTTTACCATTTATTCGGAAACATAGAGTGTTCGCTTTTTTCTGGACAGATTTTGCCTCGTGTCATTACAGCAAATCGAAGATTGGTTGATACAATGATAATAACATCACATTCGTACCCAGGGAGGTCTATCCTCCGAATTGTCCAGAGCTTCGACCAATAGAGCGATATTGGGCTCTAGCTTAATGGGAATTGAAGTCGACGAATACCAAAGCCAAGGACATCGATGATTTCAAAAAACGATGGATCGCAGTCACCAGGAAGGTCACAGAGACTACAAGAAAGCGGCTGATGGAGGGTACTTATTCCCAAAAAGCTGGATAACTTTGTCAAAATCAAATAATTGTTTGTTTTTTTCGAATAAATAATCACAAAATAAATATACTTCCATATGCTGTGCCATTTTTTAAGCACAGGTTATTGAATTGTATGCGAAGTTATGCGTTTTTTTCTGCCGCACTCAATAATATATAGTATATGTTATAACCGACGCAACAGCGGGTGATAATTTTATTATACTTTGGAATGGCACTTGGGATTGGGATTTTGTTCGACAACTACCAATATTTTTTGCTTAAATGTTCCTAAGATTTTTTTGCAACAAAATTTAATAAAACAAACCCACCACGAAACTCGGCCTCTAAAGAGTTAAATGGTACCCGCTGAATAATATATAAAAGATAAAAGATAGAGTTGAAGGATCTAAAAACTAACTCGACAAACACTTGTACAGCTTGGGTATCCATCTGTGTAGGTAAAAATAGGCTAATAATCTTTTTTGACGTAGAAGACAGAGCTGTCAGCCAACCATAAATAATCGGCTGCGGCTGACACTTCAAATTTGACCGGTAGCCGGCGAAAGGATCAGATGAATCCAAAATATTTATCCGGCGGCAGTCGGCTGTAGCTGTACTTTAGGAGATTGTATTTTAAAAAAATGTCAATCAACCCTTTTAGAGGATCGCATTTCGACCAGAAAACACAAAAATATTTAGAGGAAATAAATCCTATAGGGTGAGAGGACATCAACGTTTTGCTAAAAACAAATCAGTAAAAGTCAATTTTACGGTTAAAAGAGGGAGTGTTAAAAGTGAATGGTTACAAATGAAAGTTATTACAGTAGGGGTTTATTTTACACAAATATTTGTTTGTGTTTTGTTGTCAAAACATAGGTTCAAAGTATTCAACTGTAAAAGAACTAAATGGCGGCAAAGCCTGGATGTGATGTGATACTTTTAGCATTTCTGAGGATTGGGGGGATAAAACTGCCTTATAAGGAGGTATATGGCGCAAAAAATGTTTTATTGGTTTTCTTTTTAATAATAAGATATAAATTATTTAGGCTGAACTTTAAGAATATATCATGGATTTTACTCTTGTTTTTGTAGTTAATATTTCCATTAAGTTCACGTTTTGATTAAAAACATATATAGTACAGTGGCAGATAATAAATTGGAAACGACATATTTTTGAATTCTTTTTTATATTCATTGTAGCAGAAACTATCTAATCTTCATTTATCGACCCCAAAAACCACACAAAATAGTCGGCGCTAATGAAATCCCTAGGGGTGAGAGGACATCAAAGTTTTTTTTTAAAAGGGGTTAAAGTCATTTTTTGAGGGTAACATTTTTAGTTCTATACATTTTAGGATTTTCTTCTCATTGGATCCTGTATTCCCTTGTGGGACATAGGGCGAGTCATATACATAGTCATACATACATAGGTCAGGTCATGCTAATGTGCTGTTTTGTGCTCTGCACGATGGTTAGGAGTCTTAATTTGCCCTGACGCAACTCTAACAACTTTGCAGGGCAAATGCGCATATTTTTGAGATATCTCAATGCACCAAGATCTATCTTGCTATTTATATTCGGAATTGTGGATCATCAACGCCATCATACAAATACTGTTCTATACAGGGTGTGTGTGTATATGTTAATTGATGGCAATAATATTTCGTTATTCCAAACCAATAACCTATTTCAGAAATAGGCTATGAATAGCAAGAGGAACCTACTGATTTAAAGTGCTACATTCGAGAAACACTGCGGCTATCGCTATGGTTGAAGGCTTTTCTTACTTCTTTGATAATGTTTATAATTAAAAAAAACCTAAATAAATATATTTTTTTATAAAATTTTCTGTTACTGCCGGCCATTATAAAAATTATTTGGCCGGCGGGCTAGCTGGCCAGCTAAGGCTATTATTAGCAGCGGTCGACGGCTGTAGAATTGACAAACTTTTTCTACGGCTGGCCGGCTGCACCCTGCAGCACTGCTAGAAGGTGTGCATCGTTATCGAAACCAGAAACTCGAAATTGATATAAATGCTCCCTGATAGTTCTGATCATGTTGAAGCTTCGTTATTAAAGGCTCGATTATACATAAACCCCTAAATGCTTAAATTATATTATTATTATTGACCTTCGTGAATTAAGCTAATCTAAAAAAAGGTTTTTGTGCTTCCTGATGGATTACTAGGTACACCTCTCAAATTTGAAAAAAGGTAGAGTTATCATCATAAATTGGCAATTTTCTGCCAAATTCATTTCCTTGTTGTTAAATAATAAAGTAAAAAAGATTTATAGCCAAGTTAAATGTAAAATGGAATATTATTGCAAATCTTATGATTTTCTATTGTTTTTATTTACATACCTGTAACCATCAATCTATTGAATATAGTTTTAAATCCAATCCAGTAAATACAAACAAAAAACACGATAAATAACATTTTGAAAATCAGTAAAATGTATTTAATTCGCATTCCATACACATTCCGAATAATATACATAATATATTTTTTTATTTCTATATATAATATACTTTAATGTCTTTATTTCTGTATATGAGTGTAGTCTTTGTCTTGAAATAACACTTTGTTTCCTAACCATTCGAATATATATATACATGTACATAACATAATAATTTAATTACCATTTAAACTTATGCTTTCTTAACGACTATTTATTTTCACCGACACGGATATAGTGGATTCATTTTCATTTACTTACAATTCTAATAATAATACATTTTATATTGCTTTTGGATTTCGTAAGTTGTTTTTTTTTTATTTAAAATTATTTAATAGTTTGTTTATATTCTTAGTCTAGTCACTGTTACATTTGTAGTATTCATAAAATAATACGGAATTTTGTTATTTAGATATTTAGTTTTAAGATTATTTAAAGTGTAGTGCGTACACATTGTGCAAATATTTCGGATTGAATGGTGATGAAACCTCTATTTTTTTTATAAATGGAATATTATATAAAGTATTGAAGTAGGCATCGTTTAAGCTGATTGTTTGCGTGTGTTTTAGTGTTAAAATTGTTTTATGATTTCATACAAATCGTATCACTGTGTGTGCTACCGCTGTCACCAATTGCGGATATTTTACTGTACACACCGACATTTATAAACCTGCTTAGCATATAATATAAACTTATAATATTTATGTCACATATACAATTAATCGCAATCGTATATATAAATATACTTTTATAATAGCATCAATCTAGCTTTGGTTTTTGTCTTATATTAATATACCTATATTATCTAGGTTATATATACATTTATGCGAATTTGTGTAATGACAGTAAAGTTGATATGCCAACTCGGCCGGTCATTTAGAGAAACGCTTAAGTCATCACTCATAAATATATAATATCAGTACTCGATAATTGTAATTATTGTAGTGTAATTGCATATGTAAGTGTCATAAACAAAGTCGCGTGCGCGTATGTGCCATGCCGTGCTGTGCAGCACTCGCGCATGTGCAATAAATGCGCTTTTGAATGTATATACATATTGCGTGTGTAATTGTCGTTTTATTACGCATTTGCATGTAAATGGCCCGTTAAAAGCACTTATCTGGGGTCAGTTTTGATTAGAGCTGGTATTTGGGTACAAGGTCACTGGCGATCGTGCGTTGTCAACTGTAGCGGGGCACCGGAGTTAATTTTTTGCACTGCTGGTACACGTGGTCGTTGTTCGTCACAATCTGATTCGTCCTCATGCACATTTATCTCTTCATCATCATCGGACATATCACTGGGATGTGGTGATGGTGACGACGAATGTTGATAGCCACCACCACCACGTGTTAGGCCAAGTGAAGCGGATGCAGCCAGAAAGGCAGCTGCCGACGAGGGTACCAATGATCGGAATGCACTATGCTCGCCGCCCATTAATAATGGAGTTGATGCTGTGACTAAGGAGGTGGCCTGCTGGGCTGAGAGTGCTCCGGCTGAGGGCAGTGTCGGTGTGGTGGGTGCTGTGCCGCTTTGATGGTGACGCGGACGGTCCGGTGATGTAGGGGTGAAATTGCCGGGCGTACTTCTGGGTGTGGGCGAGGAACGCTGCTTTAAAAGATTCATGCGCTGGTGTCGCCTCCATTTTGCCCTTCTGTTGGAAAACCAAACCTATAGTAGTCAATTGTGAGGCGTTAGTTTCGGAGGGGGTAAAAGAACATTCGCTGCGGATTGCTACCATATCGGAATGCCTTTGACGATGTCTTACCTGGACGCGGGCTTCACTGAGCGAGGTACGCGATGCGAGTCGTTCACGGGTGCTTACACATGGATAGTGTGACTTGTCAAACTCCTTTTCGAGCTCTTCGAGTTGCTCGGGACTGAAGGTGGTACGATTGCGACGGAATTTTGGTTGTTCGCCATCAAGGCTTTCCATGTCTTCACCTTCGACATCTAAATAAAACAAACAAAATAATCACAATTAATAAAAAGAAAATTTACATTGTAAAACCTATAAAAAAATAGTTAAAATATACAATTTTCCAAAACTTACCAATTAATCGACTACCGTCCGGTGATCCCATTGTCTCATGACTACCCGATCCTGGTGAGCCAGCCGTACCGGATGCCGAATTTGATCCCGGTGAGATACCGGGAAAATTGCTACCTGGTGCCCAGAGATGGGCGGGTGATGGCCACGGGAAACCACCGTACGGATTGGGCGGGTATAGACCGTAGCCAGCGGCACGAGCAAATTCAGCAGCTGCCCGTTCGGCAGCTCGATTCCGGAGAATGCGATTGATTGAAGAGACCGATGGAGCCGTTGCGTTCGAGCATACACCTGCAACAGAAATTTCTGATAACTTTTGAAAAATACTCTAAATAAAAATTGGTGAAAACGTATTTAAAAAAATATGAAAAAGTATTATTTTATAATTTTTGTGATTACCTCTGGGCTGAGTTGAATTTACTTTCTAATTAGATTGTGTTAATATTGTTTGTTATTTAATACAATTGACTCGCTACTAAATTCTTGAAGTTGGACTCTATTTATCGTATTGATAATTGTAAGTTATTTTTATCTTTGATTCTAATCGATTCAATCAAAAGACTCGCATTTTTTATTTATATATTATTACAGTCAAATTTAAATGAATTAAAATTAATCGTAGAATAAATAAGAAGACAGTTAAAGCGACTATAGCTTTTGCTTGATTACAAATAATTTTATTTTGAATTATTTTAAATTGCATTTCAAATAAAATTAATTTTTAATACCGCTATTTGGATGAATATCTTATACTTGTATATTATTATTGATACAATTTTTTCTGAGTCTTCACAGTACACTCTTATTAACTATACTTGATTCTTATTCTTGATTCTCCTTGCTTTTTTTAAATTAATTTCTAATTGCATACAGTTTAAAAATTCCGAATTAATTCCGAATAAGAGCTAACGATTATAAAAACGAGAATCCTGACACAAAGCTTAAATGATTCTATGTGACATATACTCCATCTTTTGCATGAATCTAAAACCATGGTATTTGCCTGTAGATTATGGCGAGTTAGAGCGACTACAGCTATATTTTGTAGATGGACGTTATTGAGGATTTTTATTGATTCTAGATTAAATATAATTCCTATTATGAATCAGATACAGTTGAAATATATTTTATCATATTGAATGATAGCAAGATTTAAATCAAAGGAGCCCAATATTTCTTTTATTTAAAGATTCTTGCAGTCAAATCTAACTCATCATTTGAATGAATCAAAAATAGAAAGTTAGGGCGACTATATGTTTTTCTTATTACCTTTTTATATGAATCTAAAATCATGATTCAAGTTCATTTGAATATATTTTGATCAATATTTTATTAAAAATAGAGTTTGATTTTCCTGACATATTAATTCAATAATTAAATTTGAATAATGACTCGATATGACTTTCAAAGGCTCTTGATTTTTCTAGCTCGTAAATTGCAAAATATCCAGATTCCAAAGTTAAATACTGTAGATTCTGCATTCCGATTAGCAATAGAATAGATATTCCACATTCCACGCAGCCTCTGAGCTTATTGCCTATATGATATACAGAAACGCGAATATTCAACATTCTATATGAATTAAATTTACACCTGTGTATATCTGCGCACTGTCGATGGCTTATTACATACACAGACACACGCACACATACACTCAAAACAAAAAAAAAGTTCGATGCGTCGTGCGGCTCGCAAAAAAGGTCAATACATATAAATAAATCGATGCCTTAAGCAGCTCAGCATAAACGAACAGAAACACACGCGGTGCGCTTGCACATTATGCAGCCTACAGTTTATAATATATACGAGTACTTACATACATATACATTATATTGGGAACTGTCCACAGTGTCCACCAGGCATATATTTTCCAACTGTATATTACATGTTTATGTAATTATGTATGTACTTTCAGTGGCCGGTTCACGTGAATTCTCTCATAATCAATGATTTATTGCAATGCGGTCGCGCACAAAATAAAGCCATATAAATGTGTACGTTTACCAGACGAAAGTGTTGAGAGAAAAACAAATTTTGTTCACCTGAATAATATATTTTGCCAAAAAAAAAACATTACACCATAAAATGTTATTGTGCTCTGTGTACGAGTTTTTTTAAGATCACGTTTATTTGTTTTGGAGAATTACCAAGCAGGACTATTTCGGCACTTGAGAAGAATTGAGTCTGTGTTTATAAAATCGTTTCAAATACAGATATGGAAAAGCTTTGTAATCAGAGACGAATTTGATTCATCTTTTATACCTCTGTATTTTTAATACAAACTTTTGTATATTATTGCGATCCGTCTGTATTTGTGTGTTGTGTGTGTTGCCAACACACCAAGTCTAGAAAAACTAGCAGATAGTAAATAGTATAATTAGGAGCTCATAAATTACATGGACACTTTTGAATTGTTATTAAATTTTGAGCACATTTTTAATAATATAAATACAGAACATTGAATTAGAATTGGATTTTAAATTTGTATTCTTTGAATTTTTATTAATACTTCTGTAGGTTCTCGCAACACAAGACCCCTCCAAAGCCCCCATCCTTCTCCTAATATATGCTCACGAAGTCTTTGCGCGCACTTTCAATAATTCAACCATTCCTACAATTAAATATCCTGTGCCGCACCTCAATCAAACTACACTTGTTGTACTACAATTTAAAATGCGGTAATTGTCCAATTAAAACAACAGAAAAACACAATTTCAATGCGTGCACAACTGCAAGAAAATCAAAGTATACACACGAATATAATTATGATGAATTCGTGATGAACAAAACGCAGACAATTAATGAACACTGAGCATTGCATTACATAATATGTACAATTGCACTTTGTTGCAATAGTAATGTGCCTGGCAAGTGGAGGCGTCGCTCAACAACAGGTGCAATATCGGCGATGTATACTCGCGTGCCAATCAATTTCCTTGGCATACATTTAAAGTGGCGGCACTTAGTTTTCTATTTATTATAAAGAGAACGATTTACTTAAATAGGTGGGTGCTCATCAAATATTCGTTTGTATGGCTGGTGCTGGTGGTGGTTTGATGGAGTTTGTGTAGGTGGGCTACGCTTTGTAGGTTTGTATATAGAAAATTGGTAGCTTTGTTTGTAGTTTCTGTGCGTGATTCTAATACAACTAAGCAACTATAATTTTAGAGGATTTATAATAATACAAAAGGCTCAATTTCAAGTTAAATTATTTCAAACATAAAGTTTTTTTTTAAATTGAGCAGTTCTCAAATTGTTTTTAATTGTAAGTTTTTGTATTTGAACACAAATAATGCCAACAAAAACAAATTATAGAAAATTCCTATTTTTCATATTTCAACAATGTATTCAATGTAAGTTACCCCACACATTACCGTTAACATTCATTGTTAACCGTTCCAGCCGTTGCAATTAACTCCAGCCCATCATCCGCTCAAGTCCATAGCAATTAAATTTGCAATTTCATAGTTGCATCGCCTTCTATGCATATTCATAAATAATCGCAATAATTTTTCGCAAAACGTTCAAAACGCACGCGACGGCCATGCGAGGCGCTTTTCTTTTTGTAATGATATACAAGTACCCCCGCCGCAACGTGTAAAAAATCCAATACACATGTAATCAGTACCACTTATGGAAAAGCGCTAACCGCGATTTGCATTCATAATGAAGGCGATCTCTGATAGTTTTCGCCATAGACATCGATCGACACACACAAAAAAGGAGACGAGACAACTGACTGACAGACGAGACAGAGCGCGTCTTTTGCACGGTGGGAGGCTTTTCACTCTGATCATGCACAAACACACAAATACCCGCAATTTTTGCATCATAATTAATTGCACGGATGCGCCCGGATGCGAGTGCACACACACACACACATACACAGCAACAAACACAATCTTATTGATGTGCGCGCATTGATTGATGGACCGCATATGAATGGCACACGGTAAATTAAGCACGTTATCGCACATTTAAATGGTTTCGCATGCGCGCATAATATGCAAATGCGACCGAGATTCACAGATTGCGATATAATACACAGAGAGACAAGTATATAATTTGTTTACCTTCTATACAATTTACATATATGTATTTATACAATTCTACATAATATTTTATTATATTTTGATTGTATTTATTTCGTTTGTTTTTTTTTAAAAGAGATAAGATATATTGTATATATATTATTTGCTTACCTTCGGAGATGAGTCGTTCGCGAATCTCCCACGCGAAAATTGTTGGATTCTCTCGTTTGTACTGTTCGATCTTGGAGACAACGGCTGGTGTTGCGACCTTTGGTTTCGAGCCACCGATGAGGCCGGGCGGCCGTAGGGTACCTGAAACACACATTTTGGATTGGCCTATATAAATTAATTTGGCCGTCTAGTTTGTTGGACTTAGGGCTATGCGATGAATAAATATATATAGATAAATAAATAGCTAGTTTAATTTTATAATTTAAAGCGCAACATTTGTGGGGATTATTTTTTTTATTTAAAACCAAGAAATGAAGAAATTAAAACAGTGCTAATAAAAAAAATCAAACTTGCTGAAAAAAGCAATAATATGCTAAAATAAATATAAAGGTCCAGACAAAAATAAAATCAAATGTAAAGCTAAATAATTAAAATATGCAGATGACAGAAATAAACAAGAATAGATGGATTAGATGGTTTTTTTATAATTTTGTGTTTTTTCTTTGTAATTGTTTTATTTATATATTTACATCCACATAGGATTTATTTCAAAAAAACAAGTCAACAAAATTTCAATATTTTCACAACGTAAGGTTCACGAACTAGAATAAGGATTATAGAATTTTTGTTGAAAGCTTGGTCATAGTTTTGCTGACTTTCCGCTCAACAAATGAAAATATGTCCAATATGTCAATTCTGAAAATCTATATAGTTTTTTTATAAGAAGCCAAGTGCGATTATTAAAAACATCGATGTTGTAGATGGCGTAGATAACATTTCATTTTCCGAATGTTCCATCCTTCATAGAGAGCAGGTCAGAATTTGGTGTTAATAAAACATACAGCTAAACAGTGGCTTGATAAGAATTACGGCATCTCTGCCCCAGGAAAATCATTAGACACTTGTTTTGGAAAATATAAAAAAAAAACACAAAATGATTGATGGTTGTCCGAACGAAAACTAAAATTGCAGGAGATAGCTGACATCCAAAAGATATCAAAATCTGTGCTCGAAATGGGCGTTTGTTGGCACCGGACCAAAAACCAAATCGTGTCGATGCTATTAAAGCGCAATCTAAACGAATTTATGCGTGGTTTTGAGACAATGAATGAAAGCTGGATTTAGCATTTCACACCTGGACAGCAAGCGAAAAAATTCGATCAAAGCGTCCAAATGCAGGTATTTGGGATGCCCATGGAATTCATGGACTACCTTGAGAAATCGCAAAAAAGACGTCATATGGACAATCAAAATGTGCTATTTCAACCACATATCACAATTCGATGGGAACGATGGTAAAACTAAACGAGTTGTGTTCGACTACTAGCTTTTTGCAGATCTCTAAAAGAAGGTCAAAGGAATGAGATTTGGCTCGAATAACGAGGTGATTGCCGAAACTTAAAAAGGCATCGAAAACGTAGAACGTCGCTGGTGTTAGTCTAGAAAAAAACATATTATTTTATTATAATTATTGAACGCCATTCTTTAGCAATACGTTTCGTTTGAAAGAAGGTTTTTAGTTAAACCCACTATTCTAAAAACTTATTATTTTGACATTTTATTTTAGTACGTAAACGTTTGTTAAAGGTTATTATTGTCAAATGCCATAATTTGAAAAAAAAAACGTTCAAAGAAATAAAATATTTCCAAAAGAAAGACGAAATTTGAACCCACTATCCTTAAAACCCATATTTTCTAAAACTCGAATTTGCTTATTCCTGATATTTTGTAATTAATTGTAATTTTGATTAAAGGAAATATATTTAAAAACCCATAACTCTAAACTGTCATAATACAAAAAAATATTACGATAAGTTTGATAAGTTTTTCCTTATATAGGATATTTACATCCAGAGATAAAATACACTACTGTCAATAAGGCCAACACGTCACTCAATCTCTCTTCGCACAACTCTAAAATTGCGTGCCTGCCTGCGCTCAAAACGCATATGCGTGCTCCTGACATTTACTTGGGTCCGCGTCTCACCGCATTTCCGCATAAATATATTTTCGCGCAATTAATTTATATAATCACGCGCGCACCAATAAAAACCAGATTACGCGTTTCTGTGTATGTATGCGTGTGTCTCAACGATAATATGCACGGTAGCTAAACGCGTGTGCGCTTCTCGCTGGCAATTACACGCGTTTCTGCTGCCCGAGTGCATTGCGCAAAACGATCCTTCGGGCTAAATACGAATATATAGATTTTATGTGCACACAAACACACCAAACACGAATTCAGTCGAAATTGATTTGTGGTTTAATTGCGACGTCACAGCATGCGGATTAACTATAAAACTACATAATATAATATAGGTACGCATAAGTATGTGTTTAGCTGAGCGTACAATTATCGCTTGCGTTTGACTGGCTATATATAATTTTGAGCTGCGGCTAAGCTTTTGGAAAGTTTCGACGTGTTTTCGAAAGTGTTCGTGTACATGTGAAAATATGCGTGTTATACCATGTGTTTGGTGTAATTGATTTAATTGCGGTTTGTGGGAGAACGTGGACATTATAATAAATTCAGTTATAGTAGTCTAGAAGAAAAATTACTTTTTATTAAACATATGATTTTAGACCAGTACATTAATAATGCGCACCCTTTTTCTGCAAAGGCGTCAATTGTGAGTGATGCCCGGCCAGGCATTAAAGAATGCGCGCGTTTCACGGCCGCAGAGCAAGCGCTCACCTGAATTGATTCAATTTGCGAGTGTCCCGCGCACACCGTGCTTGATTTACCGACCGGCGAGTAGTGAATAATGAGTTCGAGTTCGAGTTATATACGCTCGTATACAATGCATTTAATCCGCGCGAGCTGCTGCGCTTTTGTTGAATGGCAAAATGACGTCAACGGCAGAATAATTAATTACTCACAGTGCCACAGAGCCAGTTAAACATTTATACAATGAATACGTTCATCCGTTCATCGGGCGTGCGCACATCGTTTCATTCATAATATTTTCATCACAACTGTCCTCCCTGCACTGCACTATAAGCAGCATACCGCATTGATCATGTAATTTATTACGCAGTTATGTCCATTCATAAAAAAGAGCGCGCGCTGAAACGCTTCAAATGTTCCCGCGCGCATTGCACAAACACATCCGAACAATTATTATTAATACATACACACAACACACAATTTTATACGATTCGCGATCTTAAAATCGAATAAACACAATCTCATTTGCATGTTAATTAATAATGAATTTATTGTTTTGCGTAGCGCATGTTTTTTGTTTTTGAAATGCAATTCCGCCGATCAAGTTCAGATTTGCTGTTTGTTTGTGTGTGCGCGTTTGAATGTACTGTGAATGTACAAATGTACACATTTGAATGCCTAATTTATGGCATTCGGAAATGCGGTGTGTTGTTGTTTGGCGTATAGCGGAGATTTTTAATTTAATTGCATATGCATTTAAATGCAACAGTATTTAAGCAAGACATATTACATGGCGCAGATGCACAATTTCATGTGCAGTAGGAAAATGTATGGAATGTGTTTACTGTTTTTTTAAATACGTGTTTATACTTCCTACTTCTAACCATGTATAATTTAAAATCTCAAAAAACCGTATTTAATTTATTTAAAATTCAGAAGAATTCAGAATTAAAAAAGTGAAGATTATAAAGAAATTAAATATGATATAGAAGATCAAGAATATCAAAAGATGATCAAGTGAGGTGATTGATAAAAATAATGATGATGAAGAAAGAATTCAAAGAGATCATGCAGAACAACAAGAACATTAATTTCAAGATTATCCAGAAGATCGAAAAATTTTAAAACAAAAAAAAAATACGAAGATAATAACATGCAAATTTAGTAAATCAATAGATCAAGATAATCATGAATATCAAAAGGATCAAACTGATAATAAAGGAAGATCAAGAATATTAAGTAGATCAAGATTTTTTGAAAGCTCAAAGCTGATCAAGAATAAAACAATCAAAAACACAATGTGATCCAACAAAATAAGTAATATGAAGAAATTCAAGAAGATCATGAATATCTAGAATGTGGATTGCAAATAAATTCAAGAAGATAATACTAAGAACAAATAAAAATGTTCAAGAATATCAAGATGATCATGAATATAAAGAAGATCATAATATCAAAAAGATCAAGATGATGAAGAATATCAAAATATCAAGTAGGTAAAAAACAAAATTATTAATAATGAACAAAACAGATTTAAAAAAAACTAGAAGTTCACGAAGACCTAATAGATTTAAAATCCAAACGATAAAGAACTAGAAGATGAAATGATGAACAAAAAGATAAAACAAATAAAATGAATAAAGGACCGAGAAGATTAAGAAAGAAAGAAGAAGAGATTCTGATGTTCAAGAAGGTCAAGATGGTCCAAAAATATGAAAACTCGATATTATATCGCGCAGACCAATAGATCATGTATATAAAATTAAGAAAATCGAAGAGATCATAAATATCGAGAATATTTAGAAGATCTACAAAACCGATATTATTAATAAAAAAAAGATATTAAACATGAAGATTAATGAGATCGCAGATATCAGATGGTAAAGAAGAGCGATAATATAAAGATGGTCGAGCAGATCCATCATCAAGACAGTAGCAAGTCAAGCATATACAGAGCAGTCAAGAATATATAAATCAGAACGATATAATATAAATATGATAAAGTCGAGATAAAATGAAAAGACCTATTTCAAGAAGATCAATGAGATCGAAGAGATCAGAAAGATAAAAAAGATCTAGAAATCCGATATTATAAAGAAGATCATGGAGATCGAAAATATAAAGACGATAAGGCAAATACAGAAAATATTAAGAATACCAATTAAAATATCAAGAATATATTTGTTGTTATTTTTGAGAACAGCTCTAGATCCCTCAATATTAAATAATACGAGTATCTGCAATTCAAATGCCCGGAAATTTATTCAACAAAAAATCACTCAAACTTAAACAACCGATAAAATGCACTTGAATAAATCTCACGCTGTTGCGCACGCTCTAAGTACTCCTAATATCTGTTTATAAAATATAATTTAAAAAATTACTTCAATTTAATTAAATTTAATTATTATTTTGGGCTCTGCAGAGTCGGTCGCTTAAAGACGTTTTGTGCGCGCTCGGAATTCACGAACCGCATCGATAACCTGAGCACACATTCACGCTGACCGCAGAAAATCTGCTGCCCAAAACCAGCATAGTATTATAATATCTTCGAAATATTTATTATGCTCGTATAATTATAGCATAAATAGCATATTATAATATTTATTCAAATGAGCGCTTCCGAAATACACAGACACATATGCTATATAGAATATATATGTGCTCCAAATAATTTCAGTGTTACACAGAGAAATATACACTCGAAAAAATAGAGGTGGGCAAACATGTAATTTAGCGATTAATGATAATGCATAAATATATATGATACGGATATATGCGAGGATACAAGCGGATAATTATATGGTGTTTTAGTTTTTGTGTGCTGGCTAAAGTGCTGTAATAATAGAGGACGACGACCGACAAGTCGAAAACAAACACAGAGAAACGGGCATCTGCGCATGAGCGTCCGCATTTAGTACCGTTGAATGCGGTCGAAACGGTTTCCGTATTTTTTAATATGTCGAATCGGTTTTATATATGTTATGTGTGTGGTTTTTTGGACTAGTCGATGGAATCGATGCCGCCTGACCGCACATTTAGCGGGGCCATCTGACGCATTGAATCATTATGCAGAATTTAAATATAGGATGTCAGCAAATGTTTGGGGTTAATTCAAGCTGAATTGACAGATATACTTTTGAAGAGATTATTTTTAATTTAATTGAAATTTATTTGTATTTTATTTATTGAAAGTCAAAAATAAGTATTAAAATCATGTCAGCACTTGTAAGCAAATATTCTCTGTCTACAGGAAACTCAATATTGTGTCAGTTTGGAATGTTTTACTGATAAATGTCATTAAAATTCATGTAAAAAAAAGTAATCTGTCTGATTATATTTCTAATTTATCTTCAATCATTTTTCAATTGTTTTTTGACCTACCTAATAACTTCGATACAGCTCCTTGCTGTGTAAGCATATGCTGAGCCAAATCGTAGCCACGCAATCCAAACCTGGACAATTCGAGCATTCTGTGCTGTGAGACGAGAGCGCTCAGCGTCGATGCGGACGGTCCACCCGGAAAGAGGGCGGCTGACGACAGGGATCCTGGTGACGGTAGGTTCGGTGACATGCCGACTGAAACATAATTTAAATATAAATCATTTACAAAAAATCGTGTACAATTATACAACAAGTATATGCGCGCAAATACATCTATTTCATAATCCAAAAAAAGGAATATTATAATTTAATCGATTAAAATTGCATCGTTTGCCAGGCACTATTCATATTATATACCCACTAGCATATCACTGAGATATGTGATTAAAATGCGATTAGAGTGAATGCTGTTTTTCACATAATTAATGTGTTTATAACTAGTTAAAGTGCGCGCACGCGTGTGCATTTAATTCGATTTCGAAATGTATGCGCAAACTGTGCGTGCGCACGCGAATTGTGAATGCCATTCAAAAAAAGACCTACGAATGCGATGTTATTTGTTTATTGGTAAAGTAAGTCGGTGTTGGCAGTGGACGAGCTTACTGTTGAGTTGGAAAGCAAAAAGACCTACAAATGTGATTGGGTTTGGGTGCCTACCTGCCTGTCCTATTCATATATTATTTCGATTAGTTATATTGTGTTTTATATTTAAATTTCGAGTTTTAACTGTCAAAAGAATCAAAAAGTACTAAGAACTAAAAATGTAGTCATACTGCTATTTTTAAAAAAATGATTAAGTAAAGTATGTTGGTATTAAAAATGAGCTAGTTTTTATTCTATCTCACCCAATATCTTACCAAAAATATAATAACAACCATTTAACATATGATACTTTAAATCAGTAATATTACTGTCCCTATCTAAAATACTTGGGACATAAAAATTTGATGGTTGGACAAGAGCCTATCTGGCAATATCGCCGTCCACAGTCAACAAAACCTATCGCAAAAACAACAATAATAATAAAAACAAATCTGCTGCTTTAAATAATGTTTCGAGTCATCACTCAATTATTCTGTCATGCGCAAAGGCAAAGTGCCATGTTGGTATACTAATTTGAATTAAATCACATGATGCGCGCACTATTGCAATGTGCATTGCACACATATATACATACCATAATGCATACAGGTAATTACCGCACATGTGAGCGAGCACCAATTGCACATTTATGCACTAATCTTTTGCGTGTATGCATTGCCACAATTGCACCACACAAACCGGCAATCAATAATGCATTATACGCGATTTTTCGCGAAATTGTGCGAGCTCACAAGCAGTTTCTGCGGTTTTGCTGACTATGTGTGTGTGTTTGTGTGCGCGCCCAGCGTAAATCGAAACATACAATGTGTTTTTAATGACATATCAAAGTCGCACTGAAGTGTATCACTTGTATCACTATCAGTATCACATTAGGCGGCCCCGGCAGTTGCGATGATTGTTTTTGTCTGTGAGTGCGCATATCGTATGTAATATAATTATGGGTTTTAGCAAGTCGGTGCGCGCTCGCAATATCATTTGCATTTTGGAATTTATAATCTATATCTATATATAGTATAATGTTTATTTATCGAACCAGGCAAAGCAGTGGTTTAATAGGATGTATATAGCAGATATAGCACACACTCGGAGGTAATGGTCACCTGAGCGAGACAAGGTTAGTAATCAATAAGGCCAAGCGTGCCGTTATATGCAAATATCACATGGTATATGCAAAGCGGTAAAACTTAAACAAAATGTATTAAATTAGTCATCTCTCTCTAAAGATATACCAACGTTCTAGAAATAATATATCAGTCGATGTGACAAATAAACTAAATCAACTATTTCTTTGATATTTCCTAAACCTAATTGTCGATACAATTCTATAAACTATATACAATACAGTTTGACCCACCCTGTTTCTTTTTTGTTTAATAAAAGTTTATTATGATTGCACTGTACATTCAGCTCATAACATTATGACTGCTCTCGAGCACACACACTCACGCAGAAAAGCGCACATAGAAATGCCATGTTTATGGGACAGCTTATATGACACTCAAGTGTGAGCTTTATATGCTTTTCTGGTTCAGTATATTTTTTTATTTTAATACTATTAAGTTTATGTGGATTTTTATGGTACGCGGGAATTTCAATGAATTGGTTGGATTTAGTAGTGATTTTATGGATTTCTGAGGTAGTGTTTGAATATGGTGGAATTGGTGTAATTTCTTTATTTATAAATAATAAGCTGAAATAAATGCAAGTAATAAAATGCTTAACGAAATTAAAAACTAATATTTATTACTTTAATAAAAAAATCCTTAAGTGGATTGTTAAAAATCAGAAATCCCTTAACCTTTTTTAAAAATTGAACATAATATTAATTTTATTAGGATTATATATTTCCGATTTAAAGCGCGCTAGCCTTAAAAATAGTTTCAACTCAGACCAATTATCGTGCAATCGAAGCAATGTTAGTCGAGTGGAGTTCTTCTTCGAATTTCTTCGAAATTTCATCGATGAACGTTTATTTGCTTAGACAAAAATTTCATATATTTATCGTAAAAATTCACGATTTTGGATTTTTATCGTAAAAATTCACGATTTTGGATTTTTATCGTAATAATTCACGATTTTAGATTTTTATCGTAAAAATTCACGATTTTGGATTTTTATCGTAAAAATTGACGATTTTGGATTTTTTTCGTAAAAATTCACGATTTTGGATTTTGGATTTTTATCGTAAAAATTCACAATTTTGGATTTTTATCGTAAAATTCACGATTTTGGATTTTTATCGTAAAAATTTACGATTATGGATTTTTATCGTAAAAATTTACGATTTTGGATATTTATCGTAAAAATTTACGATTTTTGATTTGTATCGTAAAAATTCACGATTTTGGATTTTTATCGTAAAAATTCACGATTTTGGATTTTTATCGTAAAAATTCACGATTTTAAAGAAAAAAAAACTATATTAAAAATACACGTTTCTAACGTTTTCTTTCTTTAAACGATTTAAAAAAAAAAAAACTATTTTAAAAAGCCACGTTTCTAACGTTTTCTTTATCAAAAAGAAAAAAGGTGCATTTTTTGCGTTGAACATTAAATTCGTATTTTCTGTGACCTGACAAATGCAATAAAAAGTACAATTTCATTTTTATTATAGATGTGTACGAAATTAAATATAAGACACACAAAAATAACAGAAAAAGATCAGATTTTGAAACCTAACGATTTTTATAGCTATATTAATTAACTCGTATGTAATTTGGAACTGTTCTAAAAAGTGGAGGAATAAATGCTTTCGTTTTAAAAAGCATGATATAAAAATGGTCATCTTGGCAAATATTTAAGAAAAAATCACTTTTTCTTTTAGGTTAGATTAAAACAGTAATTAAAGCAAAGTAAAGACATTAGTCGCGGTCTTTCGAGTCACCTGCGGATGTTTAGTTAAATTAGAATACTGAGAAAAAAGCAAAAAAAAAACATTAAACAGAAAATCTAGTTTAATAGCTATTTCAAAACACTTCCTCAAATCTCCAAACACCACAGTTCATGATCTTAAAAAGCTATTCAAACCAAAACTCTTCAAAACAACAACTAGGCCACAAAATACCAACAAAGCACACACACACACAGTATTATCGACAATCAAAAAATACCAGCCTCGACGGACTATAACATTGTTAAGGCTGGTACGCTATTTGGCCCGGCCGACGATAAACCTGTTTTCTTCTATACACAGTTGTGAGATGTGTGCATGTCTCTAAACAAAACGGATATGATTTGCGAGTGCGTGTTGCACGCGTGTTTGTATGTGTGTGTGAACTCGAAACACTTAGCCATCGATTGTGTATGTGTATGAGTTTGTGCGAGGATGCATTTAAAGTCGATATTAATAGTCGCGCAACCTTTTCTTAATTGCCCTGAAACGAACGGGGAAGACTGCGTGCGCGACAACTCGTTTGAGCAAATACAGCAAAAAAAATACTACAAATTTAAATATGCTCTCACACATACACACAAACAATCTCAAACGCACACAGTGTGTCTTATATAGGAGCACTCGCACGCAACTCTTGAGATTCCACACGCGCGCGCACCTGTTTGCCAGGGTAGCGCGCAAACGTGGAAATTTGCCTTTGCTCACGAAATTGATTTAGATCTCAAGCACACACATATATATACATACATAAGAAATACATGCAACAGCAAATATTTCGTACAAGGTGTCCACGGACGTGTCAGAGTGTGTGCGCGTGCGCGCTTGGACAATGTGTTAATTGATTCGGGCCTGCGGAATTTGCATATCGCTCGAGCTCATCGCGCGGGACACTTAACTTCGAAGACGTGTAAGCTTTAAATGTGCATATTATCGGCGATTATGCGAGCGAGGAATACAATTTTAGCAAATATGCTAAAAAATGAAATTTATGTTGTTTTATTTGTGTGAAGGAAGAAACCGATTAATTAGATTTGTTTAAAGAAAATATGTATAATAGGACAAATCACAATTAATTGTAATTTATTTTACCATAAAAACTATAATTCACAAATCTAAAAACCCATTATATTGAAAAGTCACAAAATCAACAATTGGGAAAATGTATATCATAACATCGCAAAATTATCATCACAGATAGATTAATAACATATAATTGGCTATCATACTATCAATCATAAATCAAAAAAATTGTTAACAAAATCTTAAAACGTTTTTTCTGAAAAAAACATTTTTTTTTTGAAATTGGTGTCAACGATATCTAAAGAAAAAAAAAAAAAAAAAGTACTCTATATATAGTTACAGGTTGTTACATTTTTTTTTTTAAATGTTGATTAGGTGTTTAATTGTTTTGCTCAAAATGCCGGGTTACTTAATGCTATAAGGTGAAAACATTGAGATTATGTGTAACAATTTTCCTTTTTTGTAGCATTTTTTTCATATTCGATTATTTTTTAAATTCAAAAAGAAGAATTTTTAAATAAAAAAATCAACTATTTTTAAAAAAAATCATTTTTTTTATTTATTCACACAAACCCGCAAGCCGACGATCCTAGACCTATTGTCTGCCAACTCAAGTTAATTATGCCTATAACAGAGACTTCGATCATTCCTCAGACACACCAACACACGCATCCGCAACGTACAAATTAATTAATTAAATCGCTTCGCTTTTAAACGATGCCTCGATCACCGATCTTGTGCATTTCCATCTAGGGTTTGTAGAAAAATACTCGCTTGAAGTGTCATAACGTTTTTTTGTACTATATAACACCCGTCTTCTCGCAAATGCCATGCCGCATCGCTCGAACCAACCAATACAAAAAAAAACACCAACACTTCTGCCCAGGAATGCATGCGTGTCGTCTGCGTATCTCTTGCACTCTGCATTCCGCACACAATGTTAATTATTCCCTTATCGACAATTCAAGTACCTGATACTTGTCGTAATTAATTGTGCATGTACACATTTGCACGTGCGTTGCATCGGCCGAAAAGTGCGTGTGTGTGTGTGTGTGTGCAATACGTGCGTGCGTGCGAGTACAATATACGCGCCAAAAATAGTGCCTGTGCAAATTCTTGCTCGCGTACGCACGCATTTATCTGTGCACTTTCCAATTAAGACCACCAAGGGATGCCGAGATATATTGCGCGGGTACGGTGTAATTAACCAATTGCAGTATATTTACAGAATGACCTTTTACGTCCGTCATATACAAAAGCACAGAAGTAAGCGTGGATCGATCAATATATATAGGTGCTGACGGGCGATCACTCCGAACGATCCTCACGATTGCGGCTATTATGTCAAAAACTGGAATCGCCAATCTTGTCTCACAATGTGTATATATAGTTAATTCTTTATGTATTCCATCTTGTTTTTTAGGGTTTTGTGTCATGAAGATCGATACAAAAAAATCCAGTGCCTTCTTGTATACCGAAAACTTGGTTGGCAACGCAGAGGTCGACGCGGAAAATTAACCGTTTTAACGACAAATTTGTGCGTGTTGCTGTGCAGATCAATCGACTCACCGATCATTGCGTCAATTTGTCGATTTGCGTGTTTTTGTGATGCACGTGCAAAACTGGTTCGAGTTGCCACTTTTTTGTATGATCATCATTCAGCTGTGTATAGAATACTTTTTGAATGATCTCGATCGTATCGCATACAAATTGTGGCCCCTTAAAATTCGACAGTAAGACAATCTTAGCAGAAAGCGCAATATTTATCAGACTTGTATTTCAAAATTATCATAAATACGTGAATTTTCGTGTGATCCTCGGTCCATAGCATAATTCATCAGCCTGTGCCAGTGAACATGATCATGATCGTGTGCCAGTGTGCATACAAATCACAGCGAGTAAATATTCATTAACTAGCTAGCTAGTGTACCTTGCGAGTCAGCAAATCTACAGTGTCTCATCCGCCAAACATTCCGCGTCTTGTCGCTGTTAAATTCCAACGTATTTTGTTCAAATCTTAACAATTCTTTTTGTCTTGTAGTGCACACAAACGCACGCGGTACAGCAAAAGGGCGCGCGCGAGCATGCGCACGCGACTTTCCTCGCCTCTGGTGTTCGGCAGACATCCAAAAGTATCACTTCAACATTGCGACACGATCCGAGAGCTCGGGCGGTATTGTGTTGAAGCGAACAAAAACACTATACCGGCGAACATTGCCGCCGAACAAATTTCTCGTCACTAATGCGCGTTTGTGTCTGAGCACGAGCATGGGCATATGCGTACGATCGCACATATTTTGAAATACTTCGAGCACGGCGATCGCTACGGAATTCTGTCGCGCACAGAGAATTGATCAAAGTCCTTGATAGGAAGTGTGATCAAGGTGATCGAGAGAAGCTATATTACTCGTTTGTATTTTATTTTTTTTGGTAAAGTTATTCGCAATTTGAGATCTGTTGTAGATTTGCTTGATGATTATTATTTATAGCATATGTAGTGATCGAGATTTATTAGTTCATACAATCAGAGGTTATGTTCTGATAATCGTGTTGTTTGAATTTTTTGCAATCGATAACAAATCGAAAAAAAAATAATAAAATAAATTATTTTCTTTATTTTATATTTTTATATTTTATGATTTAGTGATCGAGCTACTAAATATCAATATGTAAAGGTTAACTATGGTAAATTATGTTTTTTTTATATATAAATCTAAAATTTGTATATACAAAATAGGAAGTTATGCAATTTAGCATATAACATATTGATCATTCTATCTTGAATTTCTGCAATCCTGTACTTCAAATGCAATCGAGCCAAATTGAAAAATCATTATCAATATTCTCATAAATTCAATTAAAATTACCGGAAATATTCAACATAACTTTGGATGATCTTTTTAAATAATCGGTCGTGCTGTTTTTAAAATAATAACAATTATAATTTTTTAAGGTATTTCATACAGAATTTTGGATTTTTTAAATTTGAATATGTGATTAAATCTAATATTTTTTTTAAGATTTAAAAAATAAAAAACAATTACATTTTTTTTGTTAGATTCATTCTTATCTATTTTAAAAAAATCCAAATTTTCCTAATAATAATTGATTTGCTTCGCGCATCACCAGCTCCACGTTCTAACCGCATACCAGAACTAAACGACGGTTTTTCACTCAAAATAACCGCGAACAAAAATCACATTCTAATTTCCAATTTTAATCAATCACAGCAAGACGCCACCACCTCTACATTTAATAATAATATACAATAACCTCAGAAATCCGTATCGAATTCCTGTAAAATCGGATTATACCTTTTTATATTTACATATTGTTTGTTTAGTTGTGTGGGCATGCCCGCTATAGTTTGAGCCATCATCTCGCACGCAGTCTAGCTCGATATTTCATATACTTTAATTCGATATTTTTAAGAATAGAATAGAGATATATAAATTGCAATATAATATAGTTGGCCGTAAAAATTCATTATAATATATAGTTTATTGTGACACAGCCACTGATTGCCACCGATCATGAGAAAATCGATTGATATAATTTTAATTGCACGGATTTTCTATAATTCTCACGCTTGCACGCGTTTTTTTTATCGACTTAAAAAAATCTAAATTCGCATGTGTTTGGATTTTGCTGCTGCGCGATATTGCGTTGATCTTGATCGAGCCCGATCTTGACGCACAAGCGCGCACACGACAACGATCGTGCGAAACACATGCTTTTGTATGTACTCGCGAATCTTGACTATATTTACATATATTTGAATGAATTTACCGGCGGCAAACGATGACTGCACCTGATGCGTGCGCTTTCATATATATTATACAATGATATATACATATATATTGAGTAAGTGTGTGCAATGCAAATTGCGAACAGGTAAACATTGTGTTGACAATGCAATGCCGTGCCGCTGACACCACTGTTCGGTTTGTGTTGACACTTTGGTGCAACGCGATTGAGGCAGATGATCTAAATATTTTATATATTATATGTTTGAATTTATTGCTTTTGGATCAAATACCGGAATAATACGAAAAACAACATTTGTGACATTTAAAATTAATAAGTACTTTTTACCGTTTGGCAGAACTGGAAGATTTTTTTAGTTTTTTCTGGATTAATGTCTTTTTAGATGATCTAGACAATAATATTAATATTTTTATGAAACAGAAACCCGCGGGTTCTCACGACATTTTAAAAGGATTATTGATTAATCGGTAATCTCCAAGGATTTGGAATAAAAAAGAGACTGGACTGTCTACGATTTTTAGGTTCTAATTTTGCAGGATTAGTTTTTTTAAATATTGGTAATTTGCGTTGCTTTTTATTTTTTATTGAATTTATAATACCGGCTTGATACAAAATTCATAACCGTTATATTATTTTTTAAAGAAATAAGAATGTTTGTTAGTTTTATTCATAAACTACAATTTCAGCTTAATAATAATAATATAATAATAATGATATAATAATAATAATAAATGGTTTCTGTATAAATTAAATTTCAAAATCGTTTCTTTATTAATTCATATTTAAAGACCTTATAATTTATTAATATAATTGAGTGGCTCTCAAATCCATCAACAGCTTTATAATCGAAAAAGTTACTTAAATATTTGAAATAAACATTATTTAAATAAATACTGGTGAAACGCGTAATGATAATATAAAATATAAAAAGAATGTAAAACAATTTTGAGCTTATTTAAATAAATGAAAATACAAATATATTATCAAATGATCATATTATTCATATTTTATCACCAGAATCAAAAATGAGGCAATAATGTTAAATTCTACTCCAATTATATTGAATGAATTATAAAGGTCTCGTGGAATTATTTTTTAATTTACAATTCATACATTTTAAATAAATAAATTCATATTTTTAAATTTAAATGTAATTTTGTATAAATAATATAATGATTTAATTGTATTTTTAGACCTTGAATATTGTGTATATTAACCATATAAATAAAGAAGTTTTTTTTTTGTGAAAAATATGATCTTTTTTAAAAATGTAAGATATTTTTTACGATACCAATTGTATAATAAAATAGTTCAGAAATTGCAAATATATAAAGAATGATTAAACTTTGAACTTTGTTAGATATTGAAGAAAAAATATTTGATGTTAATTAAAAAAAATGTAAATATTATGATACATTTTTAATGCCTCTTTAACCAAACTAACATATTTAGCCAGATAATGCACATATTTTGCAATAATTAGCCATTACGTCTAGGCTAATAAGTCAGAAAGTGCAATAATTTTTGTAAAATTATGCACAAATATTTCAATTTTGCTAAATTGTCTCTTATTCATATAAATTAGCAGGAAACACATTTTTTCATTAAATTGATTGTTGTTCTAATTAATAATTTTTATATTTAGTCATTAGTTTTGCAAATATCTTTAGATGTATTTTATTTATATTTTAAATTATTAGTTATATTTTTATAATCCAAATTCGATTGTTTTCAGACCAAAAAGTATGTGTAAAGACAAATTCTTCGTGAAGTTTTTGAAAATAGATTATATAATATCACAGGGCCAACAAAATTGTTATGTATTATTAAATTTAAATTTAAGCATTTTTTAAATAGGTTAGCCCAAATAATCATTACAGTATTTCTAATAAATTTTTCTGAATTCAATTTAGCATCTATTATCATTACAAATGTGAACAGTTAAAATTGATTAAATAGAAATATTGAAAACAATTTTATTTGGTCATAATCATAAAAAAAATCCACAATTGAGTAAATAATAATATTGAAAACAGTTAAGCAAAATATGCATATGTTCATTAAAATTACTAATTTTTAAGTTGAATATGACTAAATAGTAATATTGAATTAAATTTATAAAAAATCTTGATCATTATTATTAGAAATGAGTACATATAAAAATGATTAAATAGAAATGTTGAAAACAATTTCGCAATCATTGTCAATTTTTAAAGTCATCATTGTTAAACAATACAATTTCCAAATTTAAATTTTTAATCAGCATTTTAAGATTACTAAAACTACAAATTTAGCCATTAGGAATATTAGCAATTTGTAATAAAAAAGGTCAAAAATAGCATATTAAGACCAAAATTTAGCAAAAATAGCCAACGTAGTAATTAATTGGTACTTGGGAGAAGATATATATTTTTTAAATGTAATTTTTGGCAAACGTTGTTTTTTTTGGTAAATGATAATTTTTACATGCAAAATAGTATAAATTGTCTCTTAGAATTCAATAATTTCAAAAAATTAAAATGCTTTATAAACATTCATTTGTTTAAATTTTGTATTATATATATATGTATGATTTTAGTGTAAAAAAGAAGTACTAAAAACAAATTTTTAAGTAATGAGCCACTAATTTTTAAAATATATTTACAGTTTTTGTTAT
>JANSTU010026969.1:0-12584 GCA_027564075.1 Bolitophila hybrida
TGTTGTTTTTGGATTTTTACTAGTAAAAATGTTGTTTTTGGATTTTTACTAGTAAAAATGTTGTTTTTGGATTTTTATATAATAATAAATAATAAATAAAATTACATTGTAAAAGTTGTATTCTATTTTTTTAAAGCTCTAATGGATGTGTCTAACGTGAAAAAAATATTTAAATTTAATTTCTGAGGTCAAAGGAGTTTGAGAGACTTGCGAAAGTTAGACAATTATCAAGGAGTCTTTTTCATTCTAAAAAATGGTTTTAAAAAACTTTTTTTTTTAAATTTCACTTGTTAGAATTTTTTCAAGTGTGTCACAATGTTTCAAAGAAATAAATATGATCGTTCACACAAATATTCGAATAATGTGTGTAGTGCATAATTAAATTTTGTGTTTCATATGATTGAAAAGAAAAACATTTGTTTATATACATATTTGACTTCTTTATATCGGATTACAATTATATTACTTTTATTGAAGCACACATATTTATTTTGGTGGACTCTTTAATTTAACCCTTTTTGTACACTTATTTAATGTTTTTTCTTTGTTCAGTATTTTTATTTCGGTGCACATATTTCTTTTTATGTACAAATATTTTTTTTTGTTAATTTTTGGTACACTTTTTTTATTGCAGTGATTTATGACTTTTTTTTTTAGAAATTCAATGTTGGTTAAGATAATCTGTAAATTAAAACTCACATTTTAAATTTCGATGTTGTATACAAAAATAATAGGATCAGACCACTAAACAAATTCAATCACGATCAAAGAAAAACTTTATTCGCGTCTAGCAAAATGGCACAGAAAATGCACAACGATGCAACGCAATTCACATTCGATTGAAAACTGCACGCAAACGGTAAATGTTCGGACGCTCCATATAGTTGACTCGCCATATCAGAGCAAACGAAACCGAAATTCAAAAAAACCATCAATAATAAAACAAGATCCACAATTCAATGTGAGCGCGTACGCCATCGTTTATTATTTATATAGTTATATATATATATATTAATACAACAACTATAAGTGCGTGAGCCCGAGAATAGTGAATGTGTCGTATATATACAAACAAGACAGGTAGACACACGCATTTTGAATTTCCCGCGCACTTGCAAAATCACTTTCCCTGCGATGCTAAAGGCGCCGTGCTGCTCTGTGCAAGTTGGAGCACGAGGGAAATTCACAAAGATATTATATTTGCTTATAGTTTATAATACTAATTACATATCAATTGGTCATAAGAATGCATTGTATTTGGGAATAATTTAACAAAAAATCTATCCATTTATTAAAGTTCAATTATTAAAAAGGACTTTATTTGGTGGACGAATATAGTAAGTATATATTATTTAATTAGAGGAGCACTTGTGGCACTGTTGCAGATTGAGAGCTGGCTCTTCGTCGTGCCATGAATGTGGTGACATACGGACGAATCGTAAAGTAGTACAGTATCTCAACGAAACTTAGGAAACTGGCGCCAATGAACAGACCGGTGGCTCCACCCATTGACACTAAAAAATAAAATAGGATATTTTATTTAATTAAGAAATAGTCATGTAAAGTTCAAAAGAAAGCAAATCGTCAATCTTTAAAACTAATCCAGATTTTACAAAAAAAAAAATATAATTTTTAGATTCATACGTTTCCAGGTATCAGGTAAAAAAAACAATTAAAATTTTGAAAAAATGTTAGCCTATACCTAGCTAAATACTTTACAACATTGGATCTTAGAGAAAGATAGACATTTTACAGCCTTTTCAACATATCAAGGGCATTATCAATTCATAAGTCTACCGTTTGGCTTAAAAAAACTAATGGTTTCCAAAGGATGCTAACAATAAATTTAGCTGGCTTGTAAAATAAATAAAATATTGTAACCCAAAGGTCATAAGTTAGCACAGACTCTTACAGAAAGAAGTCACCTTCCATTTAATTATTCAAGAAGGTATAAAAATATATCCACAAAAAATTGAGGCTATTACAAAGTACCCAATTCTTAAAAATGCTGACGAAGTAAGAAGTATTGTAGATGTATCAAAGATTTTACAAAAAAATGCGCAACCTTTGAACTAATTGTTATAAAAAGGACTTTATTTTAGGAATTTATTTGGAAATAGAAATGTAAGAACTCTTTTGATGAATTAAAAAACAAATTTATAAGTCCACCATTTCTAGAATATCCAGATTTTAAGAAACCTTTTTTTTCTTTCAGCATCAAATTATGCATTATGAGCAATACTATATCAAGATAAAGTAGAAATTTAAATAAACCTTTATTAAATAAACCAATAATAGAAAAAGTATTAATAGCGAATCATTGGGAATAAAATTTATTGTGGTAACATACCACAGACCCTTAATTAGCATTAGAATAATAATTGATTAATGTGTAAAATTAAATAATAAAACGCTGAAGAACACGTGATTTCGATTCCTGAGAGGTCTGATCAACTTTTCATATGGGAAAACGATACCTCAATAAAATTATATAAAAAGCTCTCATCGGATCATGTAATTCCTTTTGGGACAAAGGGCCAGTGTGCGATGCCGCACACCGGATTCATTGATCATTATATAAAAAGCTAATATACATAAATAAAAGAATCAATTATAATTCCGCGCGAAGAAGAAGAAATTATGACAACCTTTTTTATTAAATTTAAAAGCAATCTGCAGATTGAATTGTAAAATAATAACATCACAAAGAAAAACATAATTAAACAATATCATGATTTACCACACCCTGGAGACCATATACAAAACAAACTAGACAAGAATTAATGATCAACGTTGAATCACATCACTTATTTGTTGTTTTCAAGCGGTGCTTTGTGAGCTTTGGTTGATAAAGGATAATGATATTTTGATAATTGGGAATTGTTTCCTCGCCGAAGGTGAACGAAACTGATATCTGAATCAATTCACATCTCGAGTACGCATTTAGCGCATTTGTCGAAATCTTGGTGTATTTGGATACAGATGCTTTTTGTTCATTTTGTTCTCATTGGATCCTGTAATCCCTTGTGGGACATAGGGCCAGTGTGCGATGCCGGACACCGGATTCATTGACCATTACGGGTTCACACAAGTGGTCAGGTCATGCTAATGTGCTGTTTGTGCTGTACTACTCCTATTGGAGCTACTGTGCTCTAACACTCACAACACATCCCCGATGGTTAGGAGTGTTAATGTTGTACTAAGCTTTAATACGGCCAGTAATAGTTACTAGGTCATTCAAGAAGTCCGTAGATGACACATTGCTTTTTGATAATAAAATACGTAAGAATAATAAAAGGCGAATATGTAAAAGAGCTCACAGCCCCGTAGGGGAAGTTACAAATACCACCCTTAAATAGGGGGGACACCAAAACGGGTAATTATAGTAAGCGTTGGTCAAAAAAATGAAAAAAGGGATATAAAAGTTGGTATTAAATCAATCGATAGGTATTTTCATTCAAATGAATCAAATCGTACAGCCCTTAAAAAGTATTTTTTTATATTTGACTGTACAGAGGGGTAAATAATTAAAGTTGTTGGCGCAAACAGCCATACTATTTTGAGATCTGTAGAAATGATACATTATGCGTTAAAGTTAAAAATGTAAACAAAAAATACAAAAACAGCAAATATAATAGTAAATAGCAAGTTTTTTTTTTATTCTTACATTGAAAATTTTAATGTGAACAAGTTTTTATTTTTAACTAATCTTGAGTTGAAATCGTGCAAGCGTATTTTTATTATTTTCCATCACAAAGCACATGTTAACAGAAGAGTTTAATGTGTAAAAGTTTTTTCTTTTTTATCTAATCTTGAGATGACATTTTTACTTTTAAATGGATTGCATTTCAGAAAAAACGAAAAATACATTAATTCATAGCCTATCATTTGGCACTATGGATTTTCCCGCCCATACCCGTGCCACCTATATTTTAATACATGTGGAAAAGCAAGATTTTGCCCCTCCTGTTTGTTTGTTTGCACCATTATTTATTTTTTTTCGGTGCACTCTTTTGAATTTATAGGAGGTTATTTTTGAATTTATTGGAGCATATTATTGATTTTTTTAGAGCACAATATTTTTTTTTCGGTGCACATTAAATTTATTCGGTGCAGGTTTTTGAATTGAGCATATTTTTTAATTAAATTATTTTTTTCGGTGCACGTTTTTGAATTTATTGGAGGTCATTTTTGAATTTATTGGAGTACAGTTTTAATTTTTTTATAGCGCGTTTTTGAATTTTTAAGAGCACATTTTTGAATGACGCTTTATTTGTACTTTTACTTATATTAAAAAAAATATATTTATTTTTTTATATAATTTTAACTAAACAACGAAGAGAGAAATGGAAGTAAAAAAAAATTGAAACTAATAATATTAAGGACGATTTACTTATCGCAACACTGCTGTCAGCATATTTTGCTGGAGAAACAAAAAGAGATAATGTGATTTAAATTTGCATAGGTTAGAAGAAGAAAAAAATTGTCTTGTTTCTCGCTTTGACAATGCTGACAATGATGCGGTAATATAAATCGACCTTTAAACTTAAAATATTTTATCTTTATGAAAATCGTTAAAAATCGATTATGTGAAAATCTTATGTAATGAAAAAAATCGAAAAAAGGTTATTATTCGAATTTTGGCTGAGAATTATGTTTATCGTTTTTTTCTCTTTTGGCATTGATGTTTGTTTTTTTGGTGTTTTCCGTGAAATTTTCGTCTCAGCTGGATTTCGATTATTTTAACGACGTAGATTTTGAGAGACGATATCCTAAACGCCGCAGAAGTAGAAAAATTGAAGAAACGCTCGCGCATGCGATCGTGTTGGACGAATGGCTTTTTAAGCGACCAGTTATGGGAGTGTCTGCCAAAGGGAGCGCGGCCTGACAATATAGTGAAAGCGCTACGACAGTGTCCATCTTCTTCTGTGAAAAGTGGGCCCGCTTATCCAGAAACAGGGAACGATAATGAGCACAGCTATCAGTCCCGGCATCCGATTGAATATAGGATCAATCGTTGTCGTAGACTTTCTGAGATTGAGATTGAATAAGTGACAGTTAGGCATTGGCCAGTTTGTTGTTGTTTCAGGAGCAGTGAGCAAAAAAGGGTGGTCACAAACCAGAGTTCAAATCAGCTCTACAATTGCGTCGCTCACACTCTCCCTTTAAGGGTGGTTGGTTAAAGTTTGCGTAATTTTTAAGTAAAATCAATTTTCTAAACGATTTTAAAATAGGGTAAAGGCAGGGTTAGCCAACCACTATATTCTATACATACCGACTAAGTCTAATTTTCCGCGTACAACATTTCTTTTATATCTCTCAGTGGGCAAAGCTGCAAGACCAATTTCGACCAAAGATATTGGTCGCTGATGACTTTCAATGCTATTTTAAAATAAAAACCAAAACATAAGATTATAATTATAAAAATAATAATTGATAAAAAAACATACTTGTCACGCGTGTCCAATACAACGGAAATATCGATCTCCGTGCAAGAGGGCAGACAGTCACACACAACCCCCTTGCGCCCATTTGACCATTTTGCTATCACCACCGAAAGTTCCTCATAGTTTTCATTTAAACACCGAAGTCCAGTCATATTGCAATGCGCATTGTGATCAGAGTTTGGCATCAGATGACTTGTGCAGTTACACATCAAAAGCTGTTTGTCCTTACGACACTGCACCGAGCAAGCACTGTAACTGTAGTGGGTATGCACGTCCAGGGTGTTCTCGTCACTGTAGCGACAGTTCCGCTGTTCTACGCTAACACCTCGGGTCTGTGGGTCGTTCTCAATGTTGCGCAACGAAATCAAGCGACTTTAAATAGCAATATGAACATTTTTTTGTTAATAAATCATAAATAAAGTATCTTTACTAAAACCTGTATGAGATATATGGACCAACTGTGAGAATATCTGATTTAGATGTTACCAAATTGGGAACATCTTCTTCACCAATAGTGTATACCTGTGTCATACAAAATTGTCTCTATATTTAATAAAAAGTTTATTTTGGTTTAATTTAATCATACATTTGCCTCGGTCAGCACCTCCATGTTTAATTTACCCGGACCGGTTTCCTTATTCGAGACCATCATCAACTTTGGTAAATCTGTATTTCTGAAAATCACAATTTCTTAATATATACTTTCATAGATTAATCGCATACTTACTTGCTTTGCTTTGAATTAAGAGCATAACATATGCCTAGCTCTGTTTCCATTGGCTGAAAGTACTGACAACAATCGAAGGGTATATCATTCCAGCGACAAGAGTCAACCGTTCCGCGGCACTTGCTCCTCACCAGGTTTGCATAGTACGTAAAATTTGAGGTGACACACTCATTAACAGTATTTGAACCACTGCATTCGTGAACTGTGTGATAGGACTCTCCACGAAAATATGCGATCTCACTGAGTACCTCTTCCAGTGTAAAGTCATGGTCGGAACCCCACAGTCTAATAATATTGCATGTACCTAAATAATTAATACATATATATATATGTATACTTCTCGGATATCTCTTGCACTCGATCCATGTTCTTCGTTTCGCAAATCACGATCGATGGAAAGTCTGTATGCCAGTCCTTGTACGATGTCTCTACGACAAAACTAATGGCATTGTGTCGAAAGGCATCCAGTGAAGATTGAATGAGAAGACCAGATGCCACCCAGGCAACTATCACGCATAATGCCCAGAATATCCTATATAAGTTGAGTATAAAAAAAAACAATAATTTTTAATAATATGCCTACCTTTCTAGCAAATGATTAGACTTATCCACAATGAACTTGGCACCGTGTAAATTTGAGTTTTCCAGATACGCTCTTACAACCTCCTTGAATTTCATGATTTTTGAATTAGGTTTACTTCCCCAGGAGTCATTAATACCGTCTCAGGGAATAGCTAGCCTTTAAATGACATTAACAAAGCACATTGAAGCGTTTATGTAAAGCCCACCACTAGATTCAATTACCTTGATTAGCATCGAAAGCTATATACTATACATTATATAAATATAGTTTGGTGTGGAGTTATAATTAAATATTTAGAGGACACTGCCCGCAGTACAATACCGTACGATATGCATAATTTATTATATTTGTACTGACAATATTGCCTGAGGGATATAACATATTTAGTCTGTACATTATGCGTATATGTGTATACCTGTGTATATTTATTGTTGCCGATTACCTGATGATCCAGCTGTTGATTGTTTCAGTGGCGGATAATCGATGATAAATATCAAATGTCACTATGACTGTATGAATAAGTATCCAATTACAATGGATTTTATTAATGTTACGATGTAAATGTTCTATTTTAAGATACTTTGAATTTTTCATATGAAATCAGTTAAGATTGGATAAAGTCAAGAGGATACTTGATACAAAATATGTTATCAATTTAATAATTTAAGTGGAAGATATGATGGCATCGCGCCCACATCAGGTTGTTAAAGCTTGATCCAAATTTTAACAGGGGATAAAGTAAGGTTTGTTACATATAATATAAGGGCCATAGGAGCAGAAAAGGTAATTTTTTATATTTCTGTGTATATTTTTTTTTCATTTTATATCTGCACAAAGCCTGCGGGGATCGCCGAATAACTAGTCGTATTGAATAAAGTCGTGGAGTAAGCGATGACTATACATCCATTTCTGGATGGATTGGCCAAGGTTTGTTTCTATTTGACTACACAAAATCTTAGTCAATTGTCCAAACTATTTTCGATTCCTACAGTTGCGGTCGTTCATCGAGATCATCATTAATTCATGCAATTCAGAACATATGGTGACATTCATCGGCCGCCAAAGCTGTAAGATGTTCTCGGGAAGGTCATTCGATTTTTCAGCCGTGGGCCTCGGAGCGGAGTAATGCTGGAATTGGCGGTGTCAATGCATCGCAGAATAACCGGATAAACATTCGAGTGAAGCGGTAGTACTGGCCACTATGCATCTTTGCAGATAAGTAAGGAACGATATCAAAACGCGAAACAACCACATACCACAGTAATCCATCGACCGAAGATGAAGCCGTTGAAGTGAAATTCGTTCGTCGCCATTTGTCTGCCGTGTGGATGGGGAGCAAGTCGCTGAGAACAAATGTTGTTAATTTTCCTATGTTTTTTCATGCATTTTGTTTTATTCAGATTCAATTCATCATTTTTGTATATAAAAGATATTTAATTTACTTATCGATTGATACCTTATCTGCATTTTTTTTATTATTTAGGCTTTAAGGTGTAGTTGGATTTCATGTCCATTGTCCATCGTCTCTGTTTCTTTACACAACTATTTTTCTAAGGTCTTTGAATTGTACAACGAAAAAGGCAGTAATCATTATAGTTCCATGCGCTTTCAATTGATTGTAATGTTCTGGACTCCAGCCAATCAACTAAAACCAAAAAAAATAATTATCGATATCTCAATTCGTCCATCTCGTAAGATCGTAAATCAAGATCTTTTTGTAAAATTTTCTATAAAATGATGGATGATAATATTTTCGAAAAAAAATCACATTTTGCAAGCGTTTTTGGTGAAATGGAAAATCACATTCGGAATAGAAACACTATATATGTAAAAAATTATCTCCACACACAAATTTTAATATGTTCAGTTTTTTGGAATGAAAGAGGTTTGAAGATTCCACCTTTCGACTTCAAACAAGTTGAATCACAATTTGTCACTGCCGGCGTTACTTCACAAAATACAAAATATCATACGAACGTCGCAAGTATTGAATCATCAATATTGGCACAAGTCAGCGACATCATTCTGGGCCCAGCCGAATCCCACACGTATGTTATTTTAAAAGAACGTATGAATCAACTGTATGCTGATACGGAACAGAAACGTCTACGCAAACTCTTATGCCTTAACTCCACCACAAACCATAATACAAAAACCACGAATTATTTACTGCATTTCACTCGTACACATGCTAAAATTGTATGATTTTTCTCTCTCTCGCAAAAAAACCACATAAACACATAGAAATGCTGCAACTATACTCGACAAATATCTGTTACCGCACATTCAGGATTTTACACAGAACCTGTCAGAATCAACAATTTTCTCAAAAATTGATTTAAAACGCGCTTACCACCAGATTCCTGTAAATCCTGACGAAATTGATAAAACTGCTGTAATAACTCCGTTTGGATTATTCGAATTTCCCGTTATGATATTTGGTCTTTGTAACGCAGATCAAACATTCCAGCGATTCATGCACCAGGTTCTGAGAAATATGCCGTTTGCTTTTGTTTATTTAGACGACGTTTGTATCGCATCCAAGAACCAGGAAGACCATCGCCAACACATTCGACAAGTTTTCGAGCGGTTTCGACAATATGGCCTTGTAATAAACATGTCAAAATGTGAGTTTGGAAAGAATAAGGTTAATTTTCTTGGACAAACAATTACGAAAGAAGGTATTCGACCAATGGAAGACAAGGTTGAAGTAATTCGAAAATTCCCCCGACCCGAAATAGTGTTCCAGCTTCGAAGTTTTCTTGCTATGATTAGCTTCTTTAAGCGATTGTTGAAGAATGCATCTCAGGTTCAGAATGATCTCCAGGTATTCTTAAAAGGACCGTACAATGATCACTTGGACTGAAACAACCATTGCAGCTTTCGAAAAATGTAAAAACGAATTGGCAAATGCTCATGGTCGATGCTTCAGATATAGCAATGGGAGCCACACTTCAACAAGTAACAACCGACGGTCTACAACCTTTGAAATTTACAGAGACTGAGAAACGCTACAGCACTTATGATCGCGAGCTGCAGGCTGTAAGACAATTTAAACACACAGATCACAAACTACTTGTTTTTAGCAAAAATCTGACAAGGCATCACCTCGACAGCTACGACATTTGGACTATATTGGACAGTTCACTACAGACATCTGGCACATATCCGGAAATGAAAAAATCGTTGCCGGTACGCTCTCTTGAGTCAGCACAATATCTGTACCAAGCCAAAGTGACTATGAAGTCCTGGCCAAAGAACAAACTAATGATGAAGAACTACTGCAAATTCTTTCATCCGATTCATCTCTAAATCTAAAACTTTGTTTCATTCCAAATTCCAACGTGTCTGTTTATTGCGATACATTACGATACAACCAAACACGTGCGACCGGTCTCATTATTTATATCCAATTCTTGAGCATTCTGCCAAATCAGGATGACTAGTAGTCCATTTATGCGGTGTTTCTAGATAGCCCAAGGTGCGGAGAATGCTTTATTATAGGGGAGGTTAGGACGACCCTTGATGCGATGATGAGTGGCAATGAACTTGTATTTGATCGATGATTTTAATGTCCGATGGTACCTCTCAATATGGTCGTTTGCCTGTGCATGGTATGGCGTAGTTTTGATGTTTGAGAGTTTCCGATAATTCCCGAAAAACCATTGGATGCGGTTTCATTTTTGTATTCTCCGCAACAGGAAACACCGAAGTATCGGTACCCATTTGGACTAGAAATGTCTGTTTGGTTCTGGCATCGAAAACAAGTAGGCCATTAAAAACACCAGAACTGCCAGATTGTTGCCGGTGTAAGTCTAGTTTTTTTTTTTTTGCATTCTGAGGTCCTGCTGTATTGAAATTACACGGCTCATTACATTTGGTAGTGTTAACACCAAACATTAAATGAGACCTGAATGTTGATCGTCGTGGTGTTTTGTCTGTACGACTCGTATATGGATTACGGAAGCAGATCTAGAACGATATGGGCCATTTTTTTTTTGTCCATTTTTTGAGTTTGTCGCCCTGAATGGATGCCAAAATTGCGGATTCATCTTTTATTTAAGATCCAGTAGCCTTTGTTGACTAGTTTTGCCAGCAGCGAGAGAGACTCTTTATTGCAGCTTTGTCCAGCTCTTGGATGACGTGTCATCGGAGATTCTCCTCTTGTTGCTTTCTGCTGAGCCCAAAGGAGTACCATCGCCACATCTTCCTTTAAAAAAAGAAGACGGTCGCCTCTCGCCTTCATGGACTAGTTGACCGCCTCCGTGTAAACGCATTGCGAGGACGCCTTCTTTGCACCTTCTATTGCCAGAGGTGCTGGCAACATTTGAATGTCAACTTATTTTTCAGCGCTCCACACGTAGCCGTTGACATTGGCGATGGCGTTTCTATCGGAGCGCTCGTTCGTCCACGCATAATCATTCAAAGATTAATTGCAAAAGACCGCTGAATTGACTGTGAATTAAATAAACGAAAGAACTGGATATGTAGCTGCACTCGTGCCGCTGCCAATGCATCATTACAATTATTGCGCTTGTCGGGCGATTTTTTGGAACTTGATTTTATAATCAATTCGCCACCTGGACACATTTTTGGCCTAAACATAAACAAAAACTGAACTGAAAGTGAAATTTAAAATATGACATTTATCCCGCGCCTTCTATACGCCGTCTTATCATCATGCCGTCCACCTTCCGTGTCAACGCAAACACAAAAATAGAAGGCGTGCACACGGCGTAGCAATTGCGCCTACTGGCGTATGTGTATTCGAAATTTAACTGAATCCACTTTTACCGAAGCAGCTAAAGGGTGTTTCAATGTTATTGTTTGTACATTTTTGATTTCTTTATATAATCTTGTGAAATGGTTCATGGCAAATATGGGTGAAATATAATATCGGCCACTTGTTCGCAAAGCTTCAGCGGCACACCTTCAACTGCATAATTGCTTGTTGTCATAGACCTTGCTCTTAAGATATCCCCAAAGGACGAAGTCCAAAAGTGTCAAATCGCATGATCTCGGTGTCCAATTGACTTTCGGGAACTTCTCATTCAATACAGCCATTGTTGCTTTGGCTGTGTGGCATGTGTCGCCGTCTTCTTGAATCCACATGTCGTCTGTATCCATAGCATCCAATTCTGGCCACAAGAAGTCGGTGATCATGGCACAGTACCGTTCACCATTCACCGTAACTGAATTTCCAGCTGCATTTTCGAAGAAAAATGGTCGAATGATTCCGCCAGCAAAACAGGCAATTCAGCTTATTAACAAAGCCACTGAGATAAAAATGGGCCTCGTCGCTGCACATGCATCCATTCGGCGATCGTTTGGCGCGCTTCTAATGGTCAGCAGGCTTCACTTCTTAGGTCAATTGAAGATTGTAGGCGTGAAGAGACAAATCCTTCCTCAAAATTCGATGTAAGGTGGTCGTGGAGAGGTTCAATTCCTGTGCACGATAACAAACTGAGGTGTTTGTGCTTTCGGCCACATTCTCACGAACTGCATCAATGTTTTCATCTGAACGGCGTGTCCGAGGGCGTGGTTGTCTTTTCGCTTCTGTAACCGACCGAAAAAATGGAACCTTATGGTGCAGATTACTGGGACCTACAGATTCATACCTTAACATAAGTATGCATAGCAGACTCTAGACTCAATTTCAATCTCGTTTGTTGGAGGGTTCTAGGTGCTCCTGTATGACAGCAATCATAGTGCGATTCAAATCAAAGTGGCCCACAGCCGTAACTTGTTTTTGCCAGTTGGAGAGGAGAAATCTTTTCTCAACTATAACGGCACAAACTGGAAACGATTTCAATCGCATCTTGTTTTG
>JANSTU010026980.1:0-12584 GCA_027564075.1 Bolitophila hybrida
AAAGATTTTCATTAAAACCGGACGAGTTTGTGGTGCGTTGGTGCTCGTGCTAGTCAACCACTGCTAGAGCTTGTGTGAAAAGTTATTGAAATTGTTGAGGCCAAGGGTTTACATTTAATTGGCAACAGTTTTTGTGTCATAGAGCGATGGTCAGTATATAATTATGTATATATATATATATGTATATATATATGTATATATATATATAGTATATATATATAGTATATATATATATATAGCACATTGGGTGAGAGCAATGGTTATGTTATGTGGGTGGTTGTCTGAAATGCTGTGTTGTGGCATAATATAATTAACTCCACCGGGAGAATATTATTACGGTATAGTGAATTTGTCTTCTGGTGTAGTATACTATTTCTTGAGGTTTTCTTTTTGCCGAGTGCGAAAAAAGCATGAATCTTGTAATGCAATTACTGTTGGATATAGCACTTATTTTGTCATCATGTTTTTAATTCGCTAGCAGATACGCTTGATGTGCAAAGGTGCAATTTTAGTTGCTATAATAAAAAAAAAATTATAAAAATTATTAAACTCACCGTTATTACTGGCCATCGTATATCGTGGTCGTGGTGGTGGACGCGGAGGCAACGGTGGTCCAAGCTCTTCTTCGGATGTGACCACATCAGCCACTTTAATCGCACCCGAATCGGTACCATCGCTATACTCTTCGATTCTATTGATGAACTTTAGCTCATCGATTGCGCCACGATTTGAAGGACACAGCACAGCTCGTCCTGAAGCACTGCAGTCACCACCGTGTCCTCGATGCTGCTCTCCCACGCTCATACGTCTACAAAAATTTATAAAAAACACAAATTATTTGATTATAAGGTACAACCCTTTAAGAAAATGTGTACTCACTTATTAAGCGGACTCGTACATTTCCTACCACTGTCCTCTGACCCACTTGGATTATTCTCATCGGTCGACACCAGTCTGGAACATCTACCACTCTGTTCGTGTGCAATGCAGCTACCATTTCCACCACCCATATCGCCACCTACATTGCAACCACATTCATAGGACATCGCCGGTGTGCATACGTTCCTCTGCTGGAACTGAACGTTTGCATTCACATTTAAATTGGATGGCACATGAGAATGATGACCCAGATTAGAATGGATTTGATGAGATGCTAACATGTGTGGTTCTGATGCAGCTATGCATTGATTGTGATCATTGTTGGTGGGGTCTGACGACGAATGATGTGACTGACCGTGATGGTGATACTGCACTGGCATTGTGTGGATGTTGTGATGATGATGAGTGCACAAACAGTTATGCTGATCCGGGGTTGAGACGGCGTGTGTCGCCATTGAGGTTTGTGCGGTGGATTGCAGAAGAGGTTTTTGATGTCTGTTAGCGGAGTGATGGTAGGAATTTCCGATGCCGGATAAAACAGCCGAATCGTTAAAACCGCCCAGCAGTGATGGCGTAGAAACGATGCTGTTTCGAGGATCTTGTGCAACCGGCATTTTTATTGTCGTCGCAATATAATCTGTTTCTCTGTCGAATACAAATTTATCGTATCATTCATCTTGCCAATTCCATAAGGGGTCACGGCAGTTGAGTGGGTGTGTTTTTTCTGAAAAAAAAGATGCGGAAAATTCTGACATATTAGCATATACAACTAAAAAGACGTTTATAAATTTATGTATGCGCACGAGCATATGTTGAAAATGCTTGAAAAGGAATACTCATATATTTTCTTTATATGACCAATGATAAATTGCTAAATTTATGCGCGCGTTTGGTTCCGGCGGTTTACAGCTATATAGCAAGCCGAAATGAAATTAAGAGCAAAATGTAATATATACGAGTATATATATAAAAAGTATATAATTTCGCTGGGTGCACCGAGATTACTTCTTATAAAAGCCAGGAATTTCGGTCTTAAGCCAGAGGTATTTCAATTTGTTTTTACACTATTTTGTATGCGGTATATATTTAAGCAATTATTGTCGGTTTATATAAATGCGGCCTATTTTCCAGGCTCAGCTTGGAAAGGTAATGCTGAATTTTCAATTTATTTTCCTTTTGAGCCAAAGAAATAGAAAAAAACAAAATCGTACGCATTTGGCTCTTTGAAATATATGGTTTGTATACAAGATTATTTCATAGGTATTTTCACATAAATCATGAAAGGTAAATTAACCGATTCTCCGGAAAACCACTCTAAATATGTGTAACCGTTCCGTGATATTGTTATTTTATTATATAAAAGGGGACCTTTCGTTTGAGAAATTTTGAATATAACCGAAACCACAATTGCCAGGCATGGGATGAGTGTACGTGTGAAGAGATTGCGTGCGAGTTCTGAGATTATTGAATAATCAGTGAGTTGATGTATAGTATATTATATAAAATTGGAGCTTCAAATGATATTTTGGTTTAATATACGGCCACAGGGATGATGTAATGTAAAACTTGCTATTCTGTTTAGAATTCAATGCGAATATCAGACGCGCGCTTTATTCATATTTCGACCCGATATGAATAATTTAATAGACAATTTTGATAAGGGTGCGTTGTTTGTATCGATGACTTGCAGATATGTGCCTATTAAATTCATATATACATTCAAAAGTTCATTTCATATTGTATAAAATATTAAATATGAAACTTAGGAAGACTATTTGAGATTTCCATTATTCAGGATTATTTAATGGTGAATGGTATATAACTTCTGAGTTTGTAATTTCTAAAATCGATTCATAGTAAATGTGTAGATAAATAATAATGTATTTATAATAACAAAGGGTCTTAGGAATCTCCCAAGTGAAGTGGCCATAAGGAAAATAATCAGAAGGAACAAAATATATATATATGATGAAGTATATTGCTGATCGACGTTGATTATGCTGGTTGGAATGTAAACTGGATCGTGAGTTTTCTTTAGACAGTATTTTTGGGTTAGGTTGGTATGTTTGTCACCGCGGATGTTGGAATTTATTGGTTTCTCAGCAGCGTGCATCGTATAGGATCGGGTATGCGGTTTTTTATACATGGAGCGCGAGGTGAGAGTTGACATAGATGTACCAGGATGTGATATGTATGAGTTTAAATGGGCGATCATACCCAAATGTTGTACGAGTGTTCTGGAGGAACTTTGTCGGCGATACCGGGATTCAAAAAATGGGGATATGTATACACGTTTTGTAGTAAAACTAAATAATTAATGGGCGGGTAATTATGAACAGAGTGTACATTTATTATGAATGAGTACTTCCCAGAAGCAATTTTAGAAGATCACATAGATATAAACCCGCCAATTAGTTTCTCTCCGATTGTCCACCGATTTAGAAAGAAATCAACGATATTATATTTAGTGCCATCTCTAGGCTGGCGTAATAATAATAATAACTTTGAAAAACAGTCGTCGATTCACGCAACTTGTAGACAACTTCGTGATTTTCATGGCAACAACATTATATGCGTCGTTTTTTCACCGATTAGTCTCTAGAGCAGTGGGCTCACCGATAAGGCTTTTTTGGCTTAACGGGTTTGTAAATAAGCAAAATTGACGCATATGGAGTATGACCAATCCCCACAGACTCTATTACATCCAGAAAAATACACCGTTTGGTGCGGTTTACACGCTGGAGTCAAAGGACCTTATTTCATCAAAAATTAGGCAATGGAGATCGTTTGTCGTCGTTATCGTTTGAAAATATAGTCGACTTATTGAAAATTTGGCGATAAGTTGATTTCGAGAAATAGACCTTTCAATTGAGCTCTAAGGTCGTGATTTGACACCTCTCGATTATTTCCTGTGGGGCTACGTGAACTCATTGGTTTATGATATTGACGACTTGTAGGTTAGCATTGTTCGTTTTATTATGGCCAGCAATATTGGATGTCAAGAATGCGCATCGTCATGAACAGACGCGGTGTCCATATGCCCGATATCATTTTCAAATGTTTATGCCATGTATTCTTTATTTTTTTCTTTTTTACGAATATAACTTTTTGTATTATAATTTAATTGTTTGAGTTTTACAATTTCAAGTTCTATTGGGCTTAATATGGTTGTCAAATATCTCCCTTCCGCCTTTTTGTCTTTTGAATTTCGCGGCTATTTACAAAGCGCTGCAGAGCTTGTATCGGGCAATACTATAAATCTTTTGACAGGTCTTGACATAAATTACTAAACTGCGTTCAAAAGTTATAGATGTGTAAACATGGAGTTCACTAACGCCGAAATTCGCGCTATTTTGAAGATTTCCTTTGTTAAAGGCAAATCCGCAAATCCGTGAGATTAATGGTGTTTTAGGGGATGGTACTCTATCACTACGAACCGCGAAGCAATGGTTTTGACGATTAAGAGTCGGTGAAAACCATGGATAAGCCAGCCGGCGGAAGACCTGTGACGACGAGTACCATCAAATCATGGAAAACATCGAGTTAGACCGGCATGTCACATCTCGTGACATCGCCCAGGAGGGGAGTTAGACACCAAACTAAAATCATCACCAAACATAAATCATGACAAAAGCCCTTGGAGGTGTAAAGTTTGCATCAAAAGAGGCTTGTGAAAAGTGGGTGCCCGTGTTCTTCGCAAGGGGTGTATTATGAAGTTGCCGTCTAAATGGAAACAGATTATCGAACAAAACGGCTCATATTTGAACTAAATCCGATAATTTTACACCTTTTTTAAAGCATTGAATAAAGAGCAAAAAAGCGGAAGGGTGATATTTGACAACCTTTATATACTCTTCATATCTTTTTTGACCCATTACTTTTGACCAAGTGCATATTATTCGGATATATGAAAAGTTCGAGACCATATCTAACTACTTATAATGTGAAGTGGTTTGGTCAAATTTTTTTTGGTTCGGTTTGTGATCACCATAATAAAATCCGCTGAAAATAGTAAAATATGAAGAAAATCTACCATAAATTTAATAAAACGGAACATTTATTCATTGTGGCAACCATTATTGATATTATTCATTGTTTGAAACACAATGTTCGCATGTGAAGTAGCGCAATCAGCCCATTTCATCCAAAATCGAAAGACTGACGTGTCGTGAACGAAGTAGATGGATCTGTAGTAAACAACACCAATAATATACCGAGTATATAAAATATTTTACAGTTTTATTTTAAAAGCAGCCATGGTAACAAGAAATTAAAATATGGTTTAATTTTAATTTAACATTTATTTTTTATTTTATTTATATATTTTAAAATAAACATTAACTAGAACGCCAGAACGCACTTATAACATTGAAAACTAAGATTAACGTATTTAAAAATTTTATTTACGGAACCGGTGCAATAAGTAGTTGTTGTAATGCTGTGTGGTGTTCGAGCGTATGAACAATCGCGTAATGAAGATGGCACTAATTATAAGCTCCACTATAGATAAACTTTAAAACATATATCTAGACTATAGCATTGAATTTTAGATAAGCGTTAAATTAGTAAAGTAGTAAAGTAAAATGGACTTAACCATCCGCCAAGTTCTTTCATGCTTACTAGTATAAACTATTTCTATCATAGGCCTCTTTGATAGAATAATTGAAACATATTAGAGATGATATTTTAAATCTAACCACCTCAATTGGCCTTCCAGAGCGTTCAGCATCGTCCGTGTCTGTACGGCCAGCAAACCACTCCACTCCACCGTTTGTCTCGCTGGGGCAGAGTCCGGATAACACTTATCAATCCATGATTTGGCTGTGATGGTATTTTTACATATCAAAAAGCAATGATAAATCAACACACGAAATTGCTTTGAATTCCTTTTTTTGAAAAAATCAACTGTAACTGTAACTGGTAAACTAATTTTGACAGATATCTTTTTAAGGTTGGTACTTCCTACAAATCATGTGGGTTATTATATAGCAACGCCATCTATGTGTCATCCTACGGACTTATTGAGTGATGTGTTAAAAACTCTAACCGTAGTCGACGCTGTAACTTATTTTCTAGAGAAATAATCTTCGCCTGAGATTAGGTCAGTATACTGCCATGATACATATATTCTCTGTAAAAATCCTGAGATTAAGTCACTGTTGGCTTGGGTCTTTAAAAAATTATTTTCATAAAAAAATCTGATATTTTTTTCTTTGAAATAGACTAATAAAGCAAAGCTTTCATCATAGCGATAATTATAGTGAACTATTGAGCATTTTTTATCTTCTCTAAAATTAGCAAAAAGACAGAAAAAAACAATTCTCTGAATCGTCAATCTCATCGCTCATCAATTAGGATTAATTTACGTCTGCGTAAAGCCTGGCATATGCTTGATCTGTGCATTACACATTCATGTTTCAATGTATACAAATAATGATGTTCATGAATAATTGCGTTCACGTATACAATAAAACATATACCTATATTTATGGAAACATTCGCAAAATACTACATGTACCGACACATAGCACCCAGGTAAAATTGTAATTACAATGTAAAAAAATACGTCCACATGCGCGCTGCTGTTGAGTGCAATTATCTGAGCGCACTCGATCGTCAAGAATGGCCATTAAAATGTACATGCGGCGGTTTGTGTGCGTGTTCGTACACGCATATGCATATTAAATATTTTTATTGTACAATTGTAATTATTTCTATATAGATATGTGTGCTTCTTGTAATGTATGTAATGTAAATCGAGACATAATACATAAAAAGTTCTATATATAGGTTTGCGCATATTTACATTATATATGCATGCAATTTTCTCTGAAAATGTGCTTCTGACGAGAGAGTAATATATATTATTGTCTTTCAGAGGGTGATCCCAGAGATCAGTCATAGTATCGGATTATAAAGGAAATATACATTCATCTAATTTAAAATTGGTTTTAAATGAAATTTAATAAAAGTACTCGAAATAAAAAAAAGTGAAGGAAAATCCGAGATGTTCATGAAATTAAACAAACAAACTTTTATACGGATATGAAAGTCCTAGATATTGATATATCTGTTCAACCGTAGGAACAACCCAAAACATAAAATGGCTGAATTCAAAAATATGTGCATATTGATATAAAAAATATTTTTTTAAAATAAAATAATATAAGAACCTCTTGCAGTCTTAATATTGGGCTGTGATAACACAATGAGCTTTCCAAAAAAAAATCTCAGTTCTAGTTATTAAGAAATATTCAGTATGCCTAGCTTCCTCTACAAAATATCCCAATAGAACTCGTCTAAGCAGCATTAAAGTCTGTAATTATCGTAAAGTTGCGATAACTATATCGTGGACTAGAATATTATGTCAATATTATTATTAGCTAAGGTACTGATCCATATCGAATATTTAATCATAATCATCATGTGAACCAATTGGGTCATGGCCACTTGCACAACTTCTCTCTACCAGTTTGAACAATCACGAGATATGGCAGTCAAATTTCTGCACTTTTTTGGGAGTTTGAGAAAAACTGTAAAATAAGGAATTTTTAATAGATCAGAATTACTTCTTGGGAACTCTGGGGATAATTATGCAGTTATTTATTTATTTATTTTTCAATATTTATATTTAGTTTCTATTTGTACAAATAAAGAAGTTAAATTCAAGTTGTAATTTTGCATATTTGATGTGTAACATATATAACTGATTGGTCCTTAAAATTTCAAGTCGATTCGAATAAAATTGAAGAATCACTCGGAACACTCTCCGGTTTTTATCTATTGTCCGGCGAAAATGATTTTATTCCTGGCATTCAATTCGTATTTCTGGAATTTATTTATTCTGTTTACTTGAACGATGAGTTGGTCGCTTCAATCAAAATAACAAAATAAAGTTATAATCAGCTTATCAGGCCGAAGATCGTGTCGAATGGAGCGATTGTTGTCAACATAGCAGCATTGGACTATTCAACGAAGGATCCAAGTCACTTTTATTTTTTCTTAATGCCATCGGAGTAAATTGTGGTCACAATGCGCACACATATGTGGATAAAATTTGACGAAGCGCAGTGGCAGAGAGGCGCGCAGGCATGAGCACTCGTGAGAGAAGAAACTTTAAACGCGTTTTTCTCGAGATTGCATTTTTGAAATCGGTGACCAAAATTTCTCGAAAACTTATCAACCTATATTTTTAAAAGTTGGCAGGTTAAATCAATAAATAAAATGTAGTGTTTGATCGCTCGTTAGGTTTTTTTCTATAAAAATTGTCTTTTTATAGCATAAAACCACCGGTGTTTTTAATTGAAAATTTTATTATTAACTTTGACTGTTTATCAAACAATATTGTTATTTAACTAAATATATTCACTTTTTTTATTTCAGATGATCCACACATCGCCACAATTTTGGTAACCGCAAAAATAAAAAAAAAAACAATTTCTTTACGGCACAAAACTATACAATATATTTAAATTGATTGTTTAAATAAAATAGTACATTTTGTAAAAAAAACATGAAAAACATTTACCATTTTAGAACTAGATCAGTAAAGTAAAACATTTTAAATTTTATGATATTAATATCGATATTCTCGTCACATTACTGCACATATGTTCTATTATTATATAGCGCAATTAAGAGTATAGATTTATAAACTTCAAAAATATTTACAACTGACAATCATTTGACAGCTATACTTCTTCGTTCATTGATAATAATTCTTCTTCACACGCACCCTGTACTATATAATAAATTAAACATTTTGATTGTATATAACATATATTGTATTTTCTCGACTTCTTGTCGTATAGTTGAAGATAGCATTTTATATTCCCGCAAATTCGCATGACTTCGCACGCACACATACACATACATATTAACATATACTAATACATTATACATATAAAATGCTGTGTTGTAATTGAATTTTGCAGACGCAAAACTCAGTCGAAATAGATATTCGCAGACGTTTGCAGATTGTGCTGTAACTTGCGCAAACGACGCGACATAATACTGGGAGGCATACTGATGGAAGTGGGTACTACTTTTTTATCGTTATGTTAATATGCTCTGTACTCGCATAACTATACAAAACGAAAATCCCATTCAGACTATATGTATAATGTATATATAGTGTGCATATTATTGCCGACATAATACATTATAAAACGCATACATGCGGGGGTTGTATTCTATTGCATTTTATGTAGGTAGACAACGCGAAAGAGACCGTCTGCGGTCGACGCATAGTTCGCTTGTAGTCCTGTTGGAAAATATGCATGTGCGAGCTTTTAAACATTGCGGTTTTACATTGTAATGTGTGTGTGTGTGTGTGTGTGTGCATATATAAATGGCATGAACTCGCTTTTTTCGATGATTTCAACGTGAAAGTACTCTACACATACACTCAAACATACTATGATGGCACATATATGCGTCGAGTGGCCGAGAAAAGTGTTTCACTTTGCATTTATACGCAAAACTAGATTTCGGACAAACCAGGGCACTCTGGTTTGCGAACGTGCTTTGGGGTAATTGAAAAAGGGAATACTTTTCGCTTGAATACAATTATACGGACACTCACACAAATATACATATACGACACAGACATACAATTTGCGCTCACACATATTTCAACGAACATATTATACATATCGGACACAACTGAAAAAAGTTTTTTTCCCAGTATAACAACTTTTGTGTGGACGATGCGGTGCGAGGGGTTGCTTTAGCACTCTCGCTCACGCACTGATTCATTTTATACGGTTTGCATTTTAAATGCTTTTTTAATGTACGGATTTTCTAGCATATATACAGATGTGCAAAAGAAAAATCATTTAAATATGCGTAAGTCGAGCTCTGAGTGAATAAAACACTGTTGAATAAAGGAAAGTACGGTTGGTTTGCGCAGTTGGTTTAAGTTGATTATTTCACACAGTCACAACGAATTCGCTGCATGAAATCTAATTGATTTGAAGTATGTATTATTTAAATTTCTTGTAAAAAGATTAAGTAAATTTTATGAAATAGAATAAATCAATAAATTCACAAAATTATACAGAACAGAATTTTTAGAGCGAATAATGTCGACCGGAAATCTATGTAAAGTCAAATATTGATCAATATAATAGTATTTACTAATTTAGTTGAAACTTTTACATTTATTTACACTACTTTCAGGGCGCAAATAACCAATGTGTGTTGAGTTGCCAATTAAAACCAGGCTACATATGGCACCATTTGTTGATTCGGTTATAAAATATTTTGGAAGAACAGGTTATTAGCCTATTGCTGCAAAAGAATATACATATATAAATTCATTTTTTATGAAATAAAAAAATTCCGATAATGAGAGCAATATGATCATGCTTTTCCATCATTCCAATAGAACTTTAAATATTTTCTTCTGTATTTCAACTGACAATGCCCTTTTCTGAGATTCTTCACCGATCTGTGATTTGAGTATTTTATTTCCATCCTGAACTTTTTGAATGGAGTTGAAGTATATAACAGTGGAATCTGAATAAAATTCAATGAAATCAAATTAGACAATAAAAGAGCATAGCCACCATTTTTTTGGAAACAAATTCCGTTATTGTAGTATGAATTTCATTTTTTTTGGCCAATATTTTCAAACATAATTTTGCAAAAAATAGATAGATTTTTTTTTTGTTTGCAATGTTATTTTTTATTTTAAATTGGCAGAATTGAAGCATTCAATGCAATATACATTAATATAATAGTTACCATTTTCTACTCTTTGCAATTGAACGAAATATTTCCTGATACTTATCATATCAAACGATTTGGGCACAACTTCCATTGATAACAAGTTTTCATCTAACTCCTACTGCTAAATATTATATAAAAAACGAATTACTTTTTAAATACTGTTCGTTGTTCAAACATCTTTTACAATGACAAATATTTTTCAAGAACTCTAAATGTCGTTCAGTGTTGGGTTTTGCGTCTTAGGATCGTTGCTATTAAATCGGACTTGGGGATTTATCTATTAACTATTAACAGTTAACTATTAACTATTAACAGAGCTTTAAAAAAATAAAATTAAAGGGTGTTATGGGATTTATCTTCACAAACCTAATACTACAAAATTAACAGGAAGAAAATAAGAAAATTTCTTGTTTTGTATTTTGTTTGTAGTGTCCCATACATTTTTGATCATACTCTTTTGGAAGAGAGGGGTAAAATTAAATAAAGCAGTTATTTTTTGCAAACAAAAAACAAAACAATTTCCATTAAAAAACCTACTCTATATTGCCGAAATAGGGCAAATAAGGGTCCACCCACTATCCCTCTTAAGAGGCTTAAATCTAATGATACATTTATTTAACCTATGACACACTTATTTCTGAACTAATGTGTTCTAAAAAAAAATAATTTTGAATATTTTGAGAACATTATACACGGATATACTCTACTTTCTACGTTCCAAAAAAATATTATAAATATAAACATATAAATTATTTAACAAATTCAAATAATTATTGAATCAGATAAAAAAAGAAACACGGAACTTTTTGATAAATAAAAAAAATAAATTATAAATATATATTTTTTTAAATAAATCAATAAATAAATAGACTTAAAAGACTGATGTGGGGAGAACGCCAAAAAGGGTAATGATCACGTAGAAAATCAAGATAAATAAATTATTGTTGTTTTTTATTCACAAACGCCTCATAAACTGCATTTGCGTAGCGGATAATAAAAAAACAACATTTGTTTGGCTTGCATAATCGTTGTAAACATGTAACGTTCAAAAGATGCCATTAGGCAACTGTTCTGCTCAACAAAACTCCCCAAAAATCTTTGAAAAAAAGTAATAAGCAAGGGGCATACCGAAACGAAAATCCCCAGTAGGAACGATATAACCTCTACGAAGTTTTCTTAGGATATATGAACATGCAAATCGTTTCTTTCTTGAAACAAAAAAATACACTAAAACTAAAAAGATCTTTTCAATACTGGATTTTCAATTTATATAAAGGGATCGTCGGTCGACGTGTTAACAACTTCAACAATTATACCGTTAAAATATTTGAAACAATGCTTTGTTACCTTTGGCTTCTAAACAATTCGTAGAACATATTTCAACAAGACTCGCTACCATTCCATAAAGCCAGAGAAACTCAACGTTTTTGAATAGTCATTGAAAAAAATATTATTAAATTTTAAAGAAAGCATGCATTATGCAGATTTTTAAAATATATAGAAATAAAATATTTAAAAAAATAAATATTATATTGGAAAATTCAAATAATCAAAAATCCAATTTTATCATAAATTATTTTCATTTTAGATTCTAAACACAACATATATAACCGCAGGCATAAAAAACTCTTTTTGTGTCACCTTTATGACAGGGCTAATTAAAACGTCTCAGCTCACCACAGGGAAAATTAAATGTAAAGTCAGTGTGAAACGGTTTTGTTGTTGTAGTTATTTGATTAAAATTGTGACGTTCTTTCCACCTTTGGCAATTTCCGTTCAGCAAAAGTTTTTGAATGGTTGATTGTTTGCGTCTTGTACTGTGATAGCATCTTTTGTTCATTCATATATAAATATATGCATAGATATACGATTATTTAATTCACCCTGCCTGAAAACCAGTTTAATTACGCACATAAGGATCGTTAACATGTACACTCTTGTAACGATTTTTAGTATACACACTACATTTATAT
>JANSTU010026991.1:0-12581 GCA_027564075.1 Bolitophila hybrida
ATGAATACAACTAGAACTACGCGCTTGCAACGACACCTAGCGAAAATACCGCAAGACTTTTTTGACACTCTTTTATTATGACATGATTGAGGAAGAACTCCATCGCACTGTCACCTGTGATGTTCGAGTTCAAATCATTTATACTTTTCTACTCACTAATACCTACATAGCAACTAATGATATGTTCATATAAGTATTGTGTATGTATGAACCTAGGATATTATTCGTTGATGGAGTGTTTTAGGTACGATCACTTATTGACTTTTGTATAGCATATCGTTGTAATATGAGATATCATCTCTGAAATTCCAGTATCTTTTGATGATTTCGGATACATCGTCTTTTGATTCTGGCAATCCTTTGAGAACAGTTTTGAGAAGTTCTTGCTGCTTGAAATCGATCTTTGTTTCGACATGGTTTAACTGGACATTACGTCGATAGGATCCTGATCTGGTTCCTCTCCGTTGGTGTCGTCTCGACTTAATGAGTTTGCTCGGTGCATGGTCTCTCCTTTTTGTAGACAACTTTGGGTGCATACACTACTATTGACATGATTAATCGCTGATGTCGTGTTTTGTATTGGCTTTTTGAAAATGGACTAGTCTTGAAGCATATGCGATCGGCTGGTTGTTTTGGAGTAGAGCTGCTCCGAGTGCGTATGAGCATGCATCTGCTTGAATTGTGACTTCTTCAGTTACGTCAAAATATTTCAGGACTGGTGCAGACGAGAGTATATTTTTTATACGATTCAACGCTGCATTCTGCTCTGATGTCCATACCCATTCGTGTTCATTAACGAGCAATATACGGACTGGATGGTTAATCTCCGACATATTCGGAATAAACTTGCTGAGTTACGTGACCATGCCTAGAAATCTTTGAAGTTGTTGTCGGTAATCGGGGTTTTTGAGGCATTTGATTGATTTAACTTTGTTCACATCAATTAAAACACCATCTGCGCTCAGGTAAAGCCCTAGGAACATAATTTTCGAACTCACACTTCTCTTTGTTTAGAGTGAGACCAACATTCTCAATACGATCGATGACTTGATTTTGGAGCTGTTTTGAAATAATGTCGTTGCAGAACATAGACCGAATGGTAGAACCAGACAGCTGTACAGACCCCACGGGGTGCTGAAGTCTATTTACTTTTGCGATCGCGTGGCTATTTCGTCGAGAGCCGTTAATAGGTAGTGCCGCCGAAGAACGTTTTTGTTGACGTCCGTAGGATCCAGGCAAATGCGAATTTTGCAATTCTGCTTGACGACGACCAATGACCTGTTTCGGGCAATTTTCTTCTTGACCTGATCTCTAAGAGCGTGGGGAATTCGTCGTGCTGGATGGATAACGAATTTCGGATTGTCGACAAAATCGATGTCGTACTCGTAGTCTTTGATTGGATTGGAGCTCCTTTAGGCGCATGATGAGGCTGGATGCTTCGCAATTGGCTATGCGTAGGACTTTCGTTAGGATGGCGAGTCGTTTCGGGAGAACGCTGCACTGCGCACCAGTGTCGAGCTTGAGCTTGACGTCCAGGGTAGCCATTTAGGCAGATTATCTCAACATCAAACTATATAACCATATAACAGTTCTATCTAAGCCTTCTCATGCGTCAAACGCTATGCGTAATAAACTTATCGATACACATGGTCGGCACCAGTTGCGATAAATGTTAATATATAAATTACATTTAAAAACATTTTAATTTTTTTTTTTTTAAACATTTAATGTAATAAATTAAATATTTACACAAAATTTCAGATGTGATTTGACATTTTATAACATCGATATGACGATATGCATTGCTATATTGGATGAAATAATCTGCCTAAATCCCTACCCAGGTTCTCGATACGTATTTCTTCGAACCAATCCTTACAATAGCAAATAAAATAAAAAATAAAAATAAATAAAAAATGGACTAACTATTAATAAATTATGTTTTTTTCTATAATGGGGTCAACCACAACAAACGTCAAATTGCGTAAGAGTTTCTCTTACGTAAGAGCTGCTATGATGCGTATACATTTTAAGAGACGACGTCTCTTAAATTGTACACATAGCAGTTCTCGACCATTCTAGCCGAATCTCTATCCGGTGAGCATTTTGGAAGACAAATCTGGCGATGTGTAATTCGTGCAATTTGGCCATGCTAGCCATTGAATTGTCTTGGTAAATGGCACTTTTAGCTTTTTCATATGGAGCCGTTTCTTATCGCGATGTCCTTCTTCAAATTGTTTTAAGGTGAACAAAATAACACGCGCATCCCAAAATTCGGACGCCATAAACTTGCCAGCTGACTATTGCATTTTTAGCCACTTTAGTGGTGGATGAAAGTTTCGTTTATTGTTACATATTGACGCAAAAAGTCCTTTATATCTCGCCGAAACAGCTCCAAACAGCTCTCAGAATCATCATCATCTCAGAAACAACAGTACAAAAGTTCAATGGACGCCAACCGTGCACATGGGAACTACAACACCATCTGACACAATTTCTGGTTAATATTGAAGATGTGAGATCTTTTAGAAATCTACTTTTAAACAATAATTTATATAACTTCGTCTGAAAAAAGTGTGCAATATGCGAATTGCAAGAATTTTATTTGCCTGGAATCTAAACCCAGTGTCGCATGACACTAATGAACAGAAACCGTTCAACGTTATAAAATATATTTAAAAAATTGTCCCGAAATGGCGGTGACAAGTGCTGTATTGCAAGAGAGTTTTAAATACAAAAATCAGTCTCTTATATACAGCTGGAAAGTTCAATAAACTTTGTATATACGCCGCTTAACGTGGTACAATTAATATTACATACACTTACAAACTAATTACAATACATAATAATTTATTTCACTAATACTAACAATTAATAATAATATCCACTTATCCACTTGTACTGAACTTCACTTGACTTGAATATTGTCAAATGTCAATGTCAATTAATATTCAATAAAATTATTCACTAAACACTTAGTTTAATGCAAATACTGTTTAATTATGGCCTTTCGGCCAATATGTTTATTTGACAAAACGGATTATTTGGCCGAACGGATACTTTTCAATTTTTGAATCCAATTTGGAGCTAAGTTTGACAAGTCGCATGGCAAATGTGCCATTTTTGATAACTGAATCTTTGAATGTTATGATTTTCTTACTGAAATGGATGTTATATATATTATATTTGAGCACATCAAACCATATATCACATTATAATAATTTGTTATTTTCCTCTTAAATCCATCCATCTTTGTGCTCAGTAAAATACAAGTAAGTAAATACAAGTAAATAAGTACTAGCTTGAAATGATCTTTTGGCTTTTTTTAATTATATTTTTTATGTAATGTTTTCTAATTATATGACATTCATTTTAATATCCATAAAACCCGTAATACTCATCGTTTATTATCGACCACTGTCAATAATATTTGTCTGCCCACGCAGTTCACTCACACTTATTTCCTAGAATAACAAGTGGCACGACGCATCGCGGCGGGCGTCGGCAATCACGTCTCGACATCTTTGTAAACAACAAAAAAAAATAACACTAGTTAAACATTGTGTATTCTATTCGGAAAAACATTCAACAAGCATTTTTACTGTACACTTATACAACAACAACAATTGAACGCAAATTTAACATTATTCAATAAATCACTTTGATAAACAAGAACGCACACATATACACACAACAGACAATATAGAATATACAGCAAATATATAGAGCAAAAGGAACGTACCAACGGACAGTGCAGTAAAACGGACGAAAAAATTGCTCATCTCGAACGAAAATAAATAAAATGCTCGTTCACAAAGTGATTTTGACGTACGCGTGAGAAACACACGCACGCGCTTTTATGAAAAAATAAATACAATATAACCATAATATCACACAACATGTGTATTTTTGGGTTTGCATAATGTATTTTCGTCGGAAAAACACAATCGTGTCTAAGCAAGTCGTCTAAGAATAGACACGTTCATGCTAAATTATAATGTAAGTTTGTTTGGAGGTGCGCACACATTAATTAATGTTTTTTGTAGAATTCAATTTCATAGTGAAGCGATTGTATTTGTATTTTATATACGAAAATGAGTCAAGGTTATTTATTAAGAAAGGAATTCGGAGTTGTGTAGGTAATGCAGAGTAAAAACAGTAAAACGTAAGTTATTTTTTAATTATTTAATTATTATGTGAGATATTTTTATCTTTTAAGCTTGGATTATAAACACCCGGAATTATTCCGTATGTGCGTTAATAATATTTAAGAAAAAAGTTAACAGAGACAAAAAATGTATCACTGAAATTCGGAGTTTTGAAGGTAATACAGTTTATTATATTTGCAGGTATACAAAGTAACCGTCACAAATTATATGTTGTGACAAACACAAATCTTACACACACTTTATCTTATTAATCCCCCTGATAAATTGGATATTACTCCTGTCCGCATTTTACCTCGTGAGATTTAGCCTTCAAATTTCTATGTAACACAGAGTTTTCTGACGTTAATTTGCTGTGCATGTTTTCATAAACTTGTCAATCAAACCAAAGAAAATAGTTTCTAGTTAATAAATTAAAGAGAAGAAGAGTATGTCACGCACTCATTTTGGGCACCATGCCATCTGCTGGGTGCATGAATCAAACTTTACTAGAGAAATGTCAATGACTATATACTATATAATTATATATTATAAATGGACGAGAGAATCAATATGTTTTTCGGAGACTCACCTTGTGTTTCGGTAACTTGACATATTCCTCGACCAATCGCCTGCGCTTAAAAATAGCCGTCGTATTGCCGGATGCCGGCAGTATACTTTCGTCGTCTTCAACCACCTTACCATTGCTGTCATTGTTGGCGACGGCGGCGGATGTTAGACGAATGTCATTGCTCAAGGTAAGGCTACTGCAAGTTGACGTCAGTCCACTATCTATTTCCAGATCGTCGTTTGCCACATCACACGAGTAAATTGAAAAACGATGTGCGGCTGCCGGAGCGTTAAGTTTCAGCGCTGAGAAGACGTGCAGTGGCTCAAAATGACGGATACCGTGTTCGTCGAGCACGGTATACGCACATTTGCCGGTCAGCACATCCCGACTAGACTCACGTGGAAATACAGCCTGAAGACCTTCTTTGACAATCAGAAAAGCTCCGCTGGGCTTAGTTTGACGGCGCAATAAGAAATCCTCCATGGCCAGTTGATTGTCAGAGCACAAATAAGAGATGGGAACCTCGTTGGAGTTATTCAGTCGTGCAGGCTTTTCTAGTGGAGCCACAGTAACGACACCACTGCGACGCATTAGCTCACGAATACGAGGATCCTTGCGTGCGGTGAATGGATCTGCAATCATTTTGTCTAGTGATGTCTTCAGTGACGGATTATTTTCAGCCAGTTTATGCATAATCAAAATGCGTTGAATCAGTTCTGCTGTATGCTCATCTTGTAGAATTGACTCAGCAGCCTGAGTGTCATTTAACGCTTTGCCTAAGCTATTTGCCAAGTCATTCATTCCCAACGCCTTGGACAGTGATATTGTTTCTATTAGTAAATTGTGTAGTTCGGCTTCCTTTCCGCCTGCAAAAACTTTGTTGATTTCCGCGGTGGCTGCCTCTCGAACAGTCAGAATCACAGCTTTTCTCAAAGCCTCAATCACTTGGGAATCATCACAACTATCCAATGCTACACCACGCAAACTCTGCATTATCTTAAATACAATCTTTGGATCCTGATCGGCCAGTGCACGTACAGCATATACAATGTCCTCATCCTGCTCAAGAACCACACAAAAACTCTCTACAATCTTTGCCTCACTGTGCACTTTTTGAGCCAACGTTGCCTGTAGCAAATCAGCCATGCTGACGTGTGTTAATTCCTTGATGACTTTACCCACTTCTCGTTCTACAATCTGCATGACCGACGATCCTGCTGACAATAAATCAGCGACACCCTCAGCATCAGTGAGCTCCAATTTCTTTTGTAAGGCTGTCGCTATTAATTCACACACAGATGAATAGCTCTGAACAGACTTTGGTTTATTCTTGGCCGTGCATAGCTCATTTGATGTTATGACAGCTAAAATTGTTGCGACCAGTGCTTCTAGCGGTGTTGTTTTTGTCTCTTTGTGATCATCGTCACACTTATCGAGGTTATATTTAGCGTGACCGTTGACAAAGAGGTCACCAGACGCAAATCCATTTGCGTACGTTTCCTTGGCGCCAGATACCATGCCGGCAAGATCAGCGACAAGCCTATGAAGCTTTTCACTATTCTCCTCAGTCAGACCTAGTCTTGTGGCTATTTTGTCAATGGTTTGTTTATCCTTGGTACTCTGCAGTACAATATCAACTGCGGATGCCTCGATCTGGCGACCAATAGTCATTCCGGCTTCTGACAGTTGACGCAGCATCTGTGAATCAATGCTAAGCTCTCCTTTGGAATTCGGTGATGTTGTCCAGGTATGCGATGGTTTTAGTAGTGTTAGTTCTTCGGGTGTTACCAGAAAACCTTGTACTGAGAACTGTTGCTCGCCCTCGATGTCACTTAGATCCGGTGCCACGAAACGTGGACCATCGTCAGTCTGAACGATTTGACCCGGTATAAATGTAACCTTATCACCGGTCTCAACAACACGACCGGGCACAAAACGTGGTCCATCATCGGTATCGACAACCTGACCCGGGACGAATCGTTCACCCTCTTCCTCGGTATAAATCACCTGTCCAGGAATAAAAGTGGGTCCTGCTTTTGTATGTAAAATTTGTCCAGGAACAAAGCGAACTCCATCGGCTGTCTCCACTGACTGACCCGGCACAAACTTACTGCCTGATTTCGTTTCGATCACCTGTCCCGGTACGAATTTTAATCCATCAGCCGTTTCGATAACCTGACCCGGAATAAATTGTTCACCCTTATCGGTCCAGACAACCTGCCCGGGTATAAAACCACCATTCTCCATAATTCCCGGCACAAATTTCGAGTCAGTATCCTGCTTGATTAGTTTTCCGGGTATAATCTTACCAGCTGGAAGATTGTCGACCATAATATTACCAGGATAGAAGTCAATGCCTTTATGTGTTTGAACCATATGACCATAAACTGATAGACTCGGGCTTGTAATCTCTGTGCTACAGGCATCAATCACAAATCCACTATCTGTCGGTTCATTGAACGCAATCTCGTTGACCGTCTTTGCCATCGAGAATTCAATGTGACCCGTAGCACTGACCACAGCAGATGTACCTGGCATAAAAATGTCTCCGTGTGGTGAGCACACAATTTGTCCTTCGATGAATTTTGGTCCTTGTTTTGTTTCTACATTTAAACCGGCAATGAAATGTGCATCTCGCGTGATACCTGGCACAAATACGTCGTCCACGAATTGACCAGGAACGAATTTTGATCCTTCGGCTGTGATGATCGTACGACCGGCTACGAATTGTTCGTTGACCGTTTGACCGGGCACAAAAGACCAACCATCACGATCACTGAATACATTCTGACCGGCAATGAATCGTTCACCATCTTCGGTGGTCAATGTTTGACCGGGTACAAATTTAAGTCCGTCCGGCGTTGTGATATTCTGACCCGGTACAAAGGTATTTGTTCGTGTGTCCGTAACACCAGCTACAAAACGTAAACCCTCTGTAGTCTGTACGGTCTGACCCTGTACGAATCTCGGACCAGCGGTACTTGTGCAGATGGTCTGACCACTGACAAATGAATTTTCAATTATTTGACCTGCCACAAATGTGGCCGTAGAGTTTGTGCTCGTTGGTGGTAGAACAGCACCAGGGATGAATGATGGTCCGTTTGGAGTATTTAGGGTTAGACCAGGAGTGAATATCGGTCCAGTGGGTGTTGCCAGTGTTTGACCAGGCACAAAAACATCACCTGTGGGTGTATTCACCATTTGACCAGCAAGAAATACATTTCGAGCAGCACCTATGTCCAGTCGAAGACCGGGAATGTTATTCAGTTCCGTTACTGTGCCACTGGCGAAATTATCCAAAACACTTCCGATTTCCCCATGTGTTGGCAAAGATTCTAATGCGATAGGGTCATTGGATAATAGCTCGGAAAGATTTGAAAGTCTTGATTGTGTTTCTGTGTTGGTGTTTTCTAGAGACTGAATCAGAACGGTAAGATCCGGCTGCTGTGGTGGCAAGGGTCCAACACAGGGTACCGCATCAAAACCACTGGTCAGCTCGAGTATGGCAGGATCAATGCTAATATGTGTGGCATCCATAATTGTCGCTTCGATCTTATACGCTATCGGCATTGTAGTGGCCACACACTTCGAACCGGGATTCTGTGCTTCCTTGGCATAAGTGTCCCAGTCCCACGACTCAATGACAGGTTTGACGAGATCACGACAATCACCACTGGCCAGAAAAACACCACATTTCGTGCGCATCGCATCCAAGAGTTCTTCGTTGAATACGACCGGACGCTTTCGGTCCGCCTCCATAGCTGCTCTCTTCTGTCGCTTGGCCTCCTTAATGACCAGCTCTTTATACATCTCAGCATCTTGTACGCGTTCTTTGCTCTCAAATATCTTTGCCATCTGGGACATATTATCTTTGCGTTTCTTTGTTTTTCTTGCAGCTTCACGGTCTTCTAGCTCACGCTCGACAATTACATCATATCGAGGACCCTCACCACTGAATAGACCTTCACGTTCTGCTTCGAAATCCTGTAGATCAACCGATACACTCTTGCCCTGTCGCATTTTTAGCAACACCGTGTCTGAATCTTTAGCCAGCATAACGTCACGCACGTCTCCATCACGTACAGCTGCCTCCAAACGAGCCGGAAAGACCAGATTACAACGACGCTCGCCAACCTGATAAACAAATCGTCCTGTTCCAGCAGTTTCGTCTAATTGGTCCTTCGAGCTAAGTAGATCCAGCAGATCTTTTTGTAGTACATCGGTTTCATCAAACACCGGAAAAACATACCGATAGTCAGTAAGCACAATGTGCTTCCGTTTACCATAGTCCGTATCCGGTGTGGATTCGCTGACATTAGACTTTTTGGTCTTTCGATTGAATGTGGTCAAAATAACGGGAATATAATGATGCGATGGTAGGCCGTATGCCTTACCAGTAATTCGACAGAATCGGCGTGCATCCGCTGGCGAAATGGGACACAACAATGGAAAATAGTTAGGCTTAGGCAAACCTCGAGAACGACCGGTTATCCGACAAAATGACATTTTGAATGAGTGCGTTTAAAGACACACCGTTTAATTGACCCCGTTCGCGCTATCGACGATTTGTTTTTTGTTTCTTAGACAAGCGTAGCGATCGATTTCGTCTTATATCCGCGTACGCGTGTTCAATAATAGCTGCCGCATTGATTATTCATCCGCGTGCGTGTTTATTTATAGCCTTAAGTCGCGTTAGCTCACATATATGTGAGCGCGTATCGTTCACCGGTGACGTGCACGCTGCGATAGGTGAGAAAAGCTGCCGCGGAAAACAGTTCGAACAATAGAAAATGCACTTGAGAGCGTTTACATAATATCGTATATCTATTTGATTTTCACTCGATCACAATTTTTACAAAACACTCGTTTATAATTTTTATGTATACTCGTGTCTGCGGAATATGTGAAAATGCACTTCTAAAAATAAACTTTTGGAGAAAGAAAAATGCGTCTTTCAACCGCACAGTCTTGAATCACAGATATGTACTTAAGTAACTATAAAATAATAATCACACATAATTCACTATATAATTTTACATATATAAATGCGCCGACGAATTAAAATAGACGCGGTTTTCCCTTCAATCAACGTCAAATGCGCTCGTGTGTGCCTGTATGCGCACAGTATGTGCGTTGGCTTTTCCGGACGTTAACCCGAATGCGCGTGCCCGCTTCTAATTGATTCACGAAGCACACAAAAAGTAAAACGAACTTCCATTAATATTTAAACGCGCACACGTTTAATGGTGATTTGTTATTCTTACGGCAGCACGGTGTTTATGGAAAATGGTAAAATTATCAAATTATCGAGGATTTTCACCACAAATTAATATAGGTTCTATTTTCTTAACGGACAGAGAGTTTTAAGTGCCGTACGAGCGATTCAGTGGCTTACTGAAGACTGATCTCTATGCATTCGGCTTGCGTGCGCCTGAAGACGGTTGACAGAAGAAAATGAGCTCGCGTGTGTCATTCTTGGAAAATGCGCAGAGAGTAGATAAAGAGAGAAAACAGCGAGAGAGATAGAGATGATTAAAGAAAGTGAGAGCATTTGAGACGAACATTAGAAAACAGATGATCGTGCAATTTTCTGTTTCTGTGTATTTTGTCGAGATTATTTATGAGACGGTTTTATTATTGTTTAAATAGAGGATAATGCTAAATGGCATGCATAACATGAAACGCTATGCGTTTTAGAGCGAGGCATAATGATAAACATCCGCGCACCCACAACATTTTGTGTTATTGCCATTGGGACTTTGTGCATTTTCATTTGTGCAGCAATTTTATGTTAATGCTTTTTTGTTTTTTTTTTTATGTTTTTACGTTTGTAGTGTTGGAGTTATGTCTGTGTGGAAATTCAAAGTTCTTCGATTTATTCAAAAAAATATTTTTCGGTTTTACCAGCACAATACTACGTGCTGACTGAAAATTGAGCAAGACAAAATTATTATTACACTATTATTCCTGGATAACATACTGAGAATTTATCCAAAAATTCTAACATTGAGGAAAATAATCAAAACAGGATAAGAAGAACATTTCAGAAACGTCAGTCGCAGCATCTCAGGGAAAATGGTGGATCGAAATTCTTCGAAAAACACATGCCGAACAGGACTTTAAACACAGTGCTTCCTCCACCAACGTTTTGAAAGGAAGCCAGAAATTGCAGAGCTCCCTGCTCTATACGAAACCGACAGGATGAACCCAGACACTCGCCAGTAATCAAATATTCACGAAATTGGACTTAAAGCGTGCATATTATCAAATATAATCAAAAGGCGGCTATTATGCCCCGTTTGGATTGTTCGAGTTTACACAGATGGAATTTGGATTACGCAATGCAGTTCAGACTTTACAACGCTACATCAACAACGTGTTGAGCGGATAAGATTTTGCTTTCGCATACCAATACGACCTATGCATATTAGCATCAAAAGGACGAACACGTGCACTCAAGTCTTTGAACTTAACGAAATAGGAGTTGGTCCAGGACTTTTTTTTGGCAATGATTCACTTCTACAAACGGTTCATGCCTAACACCTCCGAAATACAACGTGAACTCCAGTTGTATCTGAAAGGTAACAAGAAAAAGGACAAGACAAGAATTTAAAGGAATTATGACACAACCACCGCGATCGTGCAATGCAACCGCGACATAGACCAAGCAACGTTGCTTGTACACCCTTCACCTGAAGCTCCGCTGGTACTGTCTGTGGACGCCTCCGATTTTGCTATGGAAGCATCGCTGCAGCAGGTAAGTTCCAACCATTTTTTATATTTTTGACTATTCACCCTCTATATACGGACCACAAGCCATTGGTTTTCGCTTTCCAACAAAAATCAGACAAAGCTTAACCGAGGCAGTTACATCAATTGGTCAGTTCACGACTGAGATCCGACACATCTCTGGTACCTTTCTCGAGTTAGTGCCATTGAGGCCCTCAGCATGATTTCAAGAAGGTGGCATCAGCTCAAAAAACCGATGCAGATTTAAAGTACCTCCTGGACAGCAACGACAACGACGGGAAAACGAATCTATACTGCGACGTTTCAACCAGCGACCATTTGTTCCAAAGGGGTTTCGTAGAGCACGTTCTACCTCATCCATAACCTGGAACAAAAGTTACGCGGAAATGCTAACAAATCTTTCACGTGGTCAAGCATAAATGCAAACTGTAACGAGCGGTCAAGATGTTGCATTCCATGCCAGCTAAGGTCAGCCGACATACAGTTTCACCACCAGGTACCGGTACCGGATATATAATGTCGAAATCGTCGGACCTCTGCCAGCTTTAAATAGATACAGGTATTTGTTAATTTGTTAACATGTATCAACAGATTCACAAGGTTGCCCGAGGCAATCCCGATGACAGACATCACTGCTGAATTCATCTTACTTAAGGGATGTATTTCCAGATTCGGTGTTCCAGCGCTTTACACAAATCACATTTGCTAATCGGATTTTTTTTAAAACAAAATGTGTAAAAAAAAAACAATAAAATAGACAAATAGACATCTCACGTGACTTTCGACAGTTCATGTGAGAATATAACTTTTTGGTATTCTTATTGGTCCGAAATGCTGTGAGAATGTGACTTTAAAAAGTCACTGACGATTTCCTCCGTGACTTTTGATTTTTGTTCGTGTTACATGAATATTGACGAGCTGAATTAATTACGAGTATAAGGTGTTTTTCGCATTTTAAATTAATTGAGTATATGATTTTTACATTTTAAAGAAAAATCACAGCGGGTGTAACCAAAAACTTATATAAATAGATTAATTAAAAGAATTAATTATAGATCAGATATAATTTTTTTTAAAAATAGATTTTTTAAAAAAAAAATTATAAAATGTGTATT
>JANSTU010027002.1:0-12578 GCA_027564075.1 Bolitophila hybrida
GCTGTTCAAGTGTGTAGCGTTCCATGATGAAATGTATACTAATGAAGTTTCATATGTCAAGAGAACAAGGAAAAACACGGCGTCGTTCAGCGCACCTATCGGAAAAAAGTTGAAGCGCACCTATTGAAAAACCCTTTATATCAGATTATTTTTATTAGTAATAAAAATATTAGTCGTTTTTAACTAGTAAAAAGTTCATAAGATTTGTATTAGTAAAAATATCATTTTTACTATAAAAATAACAATTGATTCGAGCATTCGAATTTTACCATCAAAAAAAGATGAAACGATTTTTTTTGTAGTAAAAAAGTTCAGACGAATTTTCATAAATATATGGAAATGTTATTTTTAATAGTAAACATATCAGTCGATTGTTACAAAAAAAAGATAATTATCAAGTTCAAACGATTTGAATCAGTAGAAATTTACTAATAAAATGTGCACTTCCTGTGAATCAGTTTTTACTTGTAAAAAAGATAATAGATTAAACATATTTTCCAGGTAAAAATATGAGTTGATTTTGAATAGAAAAAAATAAGTCAGATTTTTTTATTTTAATAGTAATAAGTTCAGTCGTTTTTTATTAATAAAAAGTTCAATCGATTTTTACAAGTAAAAGGTTTCAGTAAATTTTTACTAGTAAAATATCAGTCGTTTTTAATTAGTAAATAGATCAGTCGATTGTTAGTTAAAATTTTATAAGATTTTTATTAGTAGTAAATATAATTATATCAGTCAATTTTATCTAGTAAAATGTTCATAAGATTTGTATTAGTAAAAATATTTTTTTTCCTATATAAATATCAGTAGATTTTTGATAGTAAATAGATCATTCGATATTTACCATTAAAAAATGAAACGATTTTTTTAGTAAACAGTTAAAACGATTTTTAATAGTAAAAAAGTTTAGTCAATTTTGACTGGAAAAAAGACCACTCTGTTTTTAAAAGAAAGATCAGTCGTTTTGTACAACTAAAATAATCAGTAAATTTTATTTTTATTACTAATAAGTATTAGTCGATTTTGATTTGAGTATTGCAATTTATAAGTTTACCCGAAAGTTATATGTTATATGTTATATGTAAGTGTTGCAATGCATTTTCGGATAGCACATATAAAAATACCAACAAATTCCTCCGAAATGTGAATGCAAAACATGCCCGAAGCTGAATTATATCGCATATTCATAATCTCATAAGCAAATTGATCCATTATATCGACAGTGTTTAGTAATCCTTATGTCGTGTTGGTCGACACCATACGCAGATTACAGCTCAATTGCAAATATCGTCGTCAACACTTAAAATCGATATATCAAATACATTGCGTTCGAATATTAAAACAATAAATAACCGAAATGGCCTTATGCAATATGTTTGTGTGTGTGTTCAACTGAAATAATAACTCGGAATCGTAATCCACTGGGCGAGAGTACACATTCGCTCCGGTATATTTATGGAGAACTTGTTTTTCCGCATCCATATGGATTTCTGGTTTGATATACTTACTATATACAGTTACAGGTAGGTATATTTATATATATATATATTTAGTGTGTGCGCACCACAAACGACATGCACTCTTGTATGCACTTCTAGCATATACTATAAGTATATATATTCAATATGTACGTATTTACGTATATGGCAGCAAGAGCTCTCGTTGAAATGGTGTGTATGTGCAAGATCCGCGAATCTAGTTTCGCAGCGCGGACAAACAGCATTTTTGTGCTGTGCCAGCGGGATTTATTGACGACGTGCGCGCATTATATCATCATTGCCTATATGTGTATATACTTGGAGTTCTAGTGAAAAACATAGCAAAATCGTGCACTTGTACACAGCCGGTTTTTGTCTGACCAGCGGCAATTCACTTAGAAGAAATTAAATTATTTGACAGATCATAAAGTTTGTTAACCCCCACACATGCACAAATCATAGAAATTATTATGCTGACGACAATATTCCCAAACAATAGATATTCTCGCGTTGCGATACGTGAGCATACGAAAAACGTCTCAAAATTCGACATTGGTGTCAGCGGTTAGGGCAAAACTACATGTATTTAGAACGAATAGATTTGAATGACATACTATATTACCTGTTGTCCTGCAAACACTTCCACAGCACGTAGTTTGCATAAGATTCTGCTATGCAAACGGAATAATTTATTTTCTATTTAATTTGTGAGTGTGAAGGATGCTAACTTCTACAAACATAATCGAATTTGATAGCATACTGTAAATTGATTTAGTATATAAGCCATCATCTTTGTTGACTTTTCTCATTTAGCATGCTGGTGACTGTTTTCCCTTAACATTCTACACAGACAATTTGTTAGAAATCCTTGTTACTATATATAGATATATATAACTATATTTTGCTTATTCGTTGAACGTGCGTCGCAATAAATCCTACAGCTTTAGTGACACAGATATTTAAAAAAAACTATACGTTGAACGAGTATTATTTACGCGCAGGCCGCGATAAGATTGAACAGTTCAGAGCATTTCTTAAGAGTGCCTGTCATCGTTTCTCAATACACAAGTATACATAAGTGCACTTATCCGTGTGCTCCTCAAATGCGCAAATGTGTTTATTTAACGATTTCTGTTTACGTTAACTGAAACTTCTAGCAACACTCACACACACGCAAAACTACCAATACTGACAATAATTTTAGATATATGTGTTTATTTGTTTAAATACAGAATTGGACTAAATGTAATTGTAGTTATAAATGCGTCAGTGTGTAAAACTATATGTAATAAAATTATATTTTCTATTTTCTAAGGTTCAATTCAATTCAATTATCAGGTTTGTATTTGTGTGGCTAAACAATCTAAAAACATTTTTTAAAGGTGGCGCAGACATCCATACTATTTTTAAGTCTATAGAAATTATTTATTTATATTTATATTTACTTTAGTATAAAGTTAAAAAGGTGAAGTACAGATATCATCCTATAAATGGCATTTTTCTAAAATGTATGCAAAACTTTGACTCCCTCTTAAGGGAATTATTTTAAATAAGTAAAATGTATATATTTAGTGTCCCTCCCGATATCCGATGTGGTAAGATAAACATTGTTTTTCGTTTCGGCAAACCGGTTTTTGACGTACAAATTGTAATTTAAAATTGACGATTAGACTGAAAGCTGCTTTCGCAAATTGGAGATCTGCCTAATTTGCTTTGGCTAGACGAAACTATTTAATAAAGCAATCATTAAACTTAATTAAATATATTAAATATTACAATAAACAAAACTTCGTTGTTAGGTAAACCCAAACAAATAAGTTACCTACCTCAAACGAATATTTTGATATTATTGGATAGCTACCCATTTATCATCTACCAAAAAGTGTGACCTTTAATACTTGTTCATGTGTCACACAAAGCCCAATGAACTTTAGGCAACCGTACGGTTCACTTGTCACAGTCTGTATTCACTAGCGTGTACAACTGTACATATATGTTTTATTATATACAAATACATATAAAATAAAGATAGTAAATCACGTGCCAATACTTTTCTATATATAAATTTCTAAATCCATTTGAAATTTAGATATATATTGCAACCACAAAATATATATAGTACATACATATCTTCGGACAAATAAACAACCCCAAAAAACAGGCGACACAGAAAACACACGCGCATATATATCTATTCATCTATTCAAAATCGATTTACGACATAAGTGTAAGAGGGGATGGGGAGATGGTTGATTTTCACCTTGGCACATCGACCACTAGAGTATAACGACAAACTTTTAGGGTTGCGTTGACCGCTTTTTCATTGTAACTATATATACGAATAAATTTGTATCTGTCGTTTGTTGGCACATCTTTTGAAGGCGAGACGCACAGCAACCCCAAAACTGTATTGCCCTCGTCAGAATGTACGCAAAAACACACACACAAAAGAGATGTACGTCAAAATGTTTATGGGTTTTCTTTGGTGACGTCAATCAACCGATACTGTGCAAACAAATAATAAAAGCAAATATATAAGCGAGCAAGTCCACTTTTATACGCCGCCAATTTCTACAGAAATACTTAGCAAACACTTTATAAACAACTATATCAAAATATATACATCTAAAGCCTTGGTCGACAGGCAAAGGGTGCGACAACACCACACACCACCCTCCATGGCAAAAAATAAAAAGAAATTCAGATAATGGTCGTTTTTCTTCATCTATTCCCATAAAACATATTTTATTTCACAAGCACAAAGACACACATGCAAGCGCGCGAACGTCTGACATGATAATGGGTTATTGAAAGAGACGCGGGCTCTTATTCCACACGAATGACATAAATTACAACGCCTCGCCGGCATTTTACGCCCTGATTTACTCGTGATACATACACCCCATTAGATCGAAACGAAGTAGTGCTAGAGCGTTGACGGTTCGCGTGGGTGCGTTTTTCTATACAATTATTTGAACTCTCTATAACATGACAACAACAAACATATAGAAGCATACATTTTCTTAGAAAAATACCATTGACATAGCAACAAGTCGTCGCTTCGTTGCTGAAGCTTATTTATTGCACGCGTATGTGTGTTACCTCTCCGGACAATGCTACCAACGCAGTGATTTATACCAAAAGCTACAAATTTCTTTGAAATAAATATCTATTTCTACATCGACACAAAAGCAACTGCGAATATAAATATGGCAATTAGTCAAATTGGTGCTTAAAGCTTTTACAATGGGGTGTTCGAGCATGAAAACTGAAATTCCATGAATCGGTAATTCGAGCACGTTTTAGAATCAAGCACACCTTCGCGCGCAATTATGTATTGGGTAATTGGCTGACACCGATCGCCTGCCTTTTTTGGGGTGCTGAGTTTTTTTTATATGTGATTTCACAGAATGATGTATAACACGCGCCTAATTTGGTGCACGCGTCATGAATTATATACAGTTATTATACCATTTGCGCAGGTGTGCTTGAATACTATTTATATGTTTCCATTTCAAATTCAAGTCGATTAAAAATCAATAAAATTGTTGGGTTTCAATTACGTGATGAATAATTCAGTATATTGACGAATTAGCTTAAAATATCTCTGCTCTTAGGTCGTTAATGGATTTTTGTCCGTTTCTGGTTTTCTGTCGTCGCATCGCATATATAAGATATCGATCGATTGCATGTAATTTTATATGTATATGCAATTGTGCAGTCAATTGAAAGTCTCTTGCAACATCATATTTAAAGTACGATTGAATAATTCATGTGCGCAATATGTCAATGATAATTATTCAAAGAAATAATTCATTGAGATAATGGCATTATACATAAATAAACACATGGGTAGATTTTCAGTAGATATAAGTACAATACATAAATATGATATAAACTTATTAAGTATTTATCTACTCAAAAAGGCGCCTTGTATTAAAAAACCACATCCGAGAATTTCGGACTGGCTTCACATTTTCGGTGTGCGCTTCAGATATTAGAGAGGGATTGCCTTGGGAATTATTTATATATGTACTTTTCATTTTCAGCATATGAAGAACGCTTTTGTATAGAGAATTGCGGGTTTTCCTTTTATGTTAAAGCGAGAAAGAGATCGAGCAATTCGGGGATGGTTTTTAGGTTAATTAGAATAAATTGAATTTTATTATTAGGAGCATTCAACCAGTTTAGCATATGGTCAAACAAATTACGAATTACAATTAAATACGTCTGGTATTATATATTGGGTGATATTCTCGCCAACCTTAAACAACTCCCTATTAATGTAAATTTTAAACGCCCATCTTAAATATTTTATTATATATTATATTATGTTGAACATTTTTTTAATATAATCTATTATTATTTACAAAATATTGTATAAAAAATGCGTTTTAAATTAACAAACGAGTAAAAACGAAATCATTAAGGGTATACTAGAAAAAGATCTATAAATACATTGAAAGTCATATTTATTGGGACTGATCTCTAACATAAGATTTTTAACTATTTTAACGTTTTAACGTCCAAAAAACGTTCTAATTTGTATCTTTCAAACTGTTTTCTAAGATTTAAAGCTACACATAGTGAAAGGATAAAAAATATCTGGGTATTTTTTTTTAATTTGTCCAAAATTGGCCGAACATTTAAATTGTTTGGTCTATCATACAGCTTTGTTTTTTGCTCTTTTTAAGTTTTTTAATTTATGTACGAGCAAAAAAGCCAAACAAAAAAAAACAATCATCATCATCATCAAACTTTGGACTAATCTTGTCCAACTTCCTTGAATTATCGATCATTTTTAAAGAAGCTAGAGTTTTGCTCTTTTGATTTTCAAGAGTTCATGGCGCTGAGAATACGTTTTTTTGGATTAATTATCATAATACGGTGTTGAATCCATTTTACGGATGGACAAAGCCATTTAATAATTAAATGTTTTATAGATTTTTTTTAATCTTTTGGACTTACCGGCTCAAAATCTAGATCTAAATTTAATTGGGAATATCTGGTCATATGTGAAAACAAAAAGACAAGAAATGCTAGACAACTTATCAGCAATGTATCGATATTTTAAATAACATCCACATATTTTAAATGTCAAGATGTTGGATAAACAAAGAATATCCTTATTTTAATACTATTTGTTTTTAAAATAGTTTACATTTTTAACACAATTTAATTACTAACAATAAATTATTAAAAAAAAATCTAAATTAATCTAAAATTGAAATTAAAAAAAATGTGCCAAATGAATTATTTTTATTTAATTACCTTCTTTTTAAAGTGGTAATATTACATAATATATACAAATATGGTTTGATTGTTTGTTGTCAAGAGACGAAATTGCCTAGTCAGCTGCTTAAACTAGCCCCAGTGGCGATAGCTGTAACGTTTAAATTTTACTATAACAGTTAACTCTGACCCTAGCCTCTATAAAACACAAAAAAGCCAACAAGGATAATTAATAAAAGTGATTAAGGATGATGACTACTTGATGCCCATATTGTTTTGTTGAATTTACACAAGATTGCGGTTTACAATAAGTAATCCTATCTAAGTTGAATGCAACAAGTTTGCAAGTTTGTTCTGCGTGAGCCTGTCTTTTCAAAAATAAACTTCACCCATTATATTTTATACATGTCAACCAACGAAACCGCCTCCACGCCAAGTCTCTGTTGACTAACAAACATTTTTATCAAAAACTTCGATTTTTTTCATATTATTATTTTATTTCAAGCAGACGAATCTTATGATAACATTCACATTGTTATTTGTTTGTCGTATAGCAAAGAAGACGAAGATGACGACAGCGGGCGTCGTTTATTTTGTTGATGCTATGAACGAAACAAAAAGTTAAGAAAATGTTTGTGTTGTTTTAATGTGCGCACCCCCTTCAGCTATGTGTGCGCCCTGTTTTTATTTAAGACAGTAAATACTTTAAAGCTGGAAAGCTGGAGCCACTCCGACAAACATCCAGACTTCGTCACTCTGTTGACAAAACAACTCGGTACAGCCGCACAGATAATATGTACATATTTTATTTGCTTCTCCTAAAATTTATTGACATTTCAAACAGATTCAAAAGTGAAGAATCCTTAGAGAAAGTATATATGCCACTGCCCACTGTCTCCAATGCAATATTAAGACGCTGAAATTGAATACTAATGGTATATTGACCAAGAGTGCTCTACTTGAATTACATCAATCCCATTAAATCGTATCTCAATGAAACTACATGTTTTGTTTATTGTTCATGCGTATATATTTTTGATATACTCTTATATGCTGTTATATTCACTCCGTATGCGGAAATATCCAATTAATCGCTATAAAAGCGAAAACTAATCTCGTTTAATCAATCAAAACGGCATTGTACTAAATATATAAAAATATGATAAAGTACCACAAATTACATATTATATATTTGTGTGCGCATTATATAAATAACCACGGGGACACCCAGACAATATTATAAGACTGTTATTATTCTGTATATTATTTGCGATATGAGCTCTAGCGCGTGCACGAGCCTCGTTCAGGCCGCCGATGATTACGCCTGGGCCATATTCATTTTGTTGGTCATCCCTATATAGAACATAGATGATGACGTGTATATAAGTATATATGCCGTCATTAGAGCACGGTCGCACCCTTGAGGCCACTCCCGTTATATGAAGACCCACCCATATATATATATATACAGTGTCTAGTTATTTACAACCCTATAAAAAACACAAATTTTATACGTATTATGATATGCATTTATATATATATATATATTGCCATTACAGACATCACAGTTCCATTTCTAGTTTGGTCCGGAAAATTCTGCACGCGTTATGTTATATAGAGTGAAAATATGTTTTATATATGTATATATAGTTTGACCGCGAAAGCTCATTTTATTCGCGCTTGCGTTATTAATCTTTTTTACGATGCACGGCGAAGACGATAAAAATAAATTATACAAGCTCGACCGAACGAACGACACATTGTGCGCGCACGGATCATTAAAATCTTGCAAAAGCGCAACGTTTGAGAGAGAGAGAGCGACTGAGTTCTGAAACTACCCTCTATCATTACTACCACATATAAACATAACAAAAGTATATGAATACGATTGCATGCGCTCAAATAAACTAAGTTGTTTACGAGCGTTTAGGGTTCGTGCTCGGACAATTAAAGAGCTTTCACGATGATTCGGTATGTACTAGATTTTTTTACTACTCCGGGACTCATAATAGTTTGGCCATATTTTTAAAAGACTGAAATTCATAGTCATTTTATTAAGATTCTTTGGATGAAAGACTATAAAAAAATAGTAACAACACATTCTTGTATGAAAATCTCAAGATTCTTATTATGAGAATTTTATGGCATAGTATTAAAGATATTGTGTTTATATTAATACTTATTTTTGCGATATATATTATAGAGGGAGATAGACCTTTCAAGATTATGCATTAAAAAACACTATTGTGAACATCTGCTTGGTTCCTGGTGTATTGTGATGAATCCATGTTCTGTCAAGGGCTTCGAAACGGCAAAAACTCATACTGTTTATATTAAATCTCACGCAATTTCACGGTCCGATCCGATTTTTCACTTAACAGGTTTTTTTACAATGGCTGTAGACAGATCTCGGTTTACAGGAGCAATGTTTAGTATAGAGTAAAAATATATTTTTTTAAATATTTAAATATTCATTATTATTCTTTTTATTTGTATAAGTTTACTTTTTATTTGGTCATAAATGTATACTTATGATATATCTTTAAAGGAACAATTTAATTATATAATTTCTTCTTTTAACTGCACATTGCAGTAATTTTGCTAGATAAATAGAGTAAGTATTTCAATCTTTTTCTTTGGGTGATTTTCAACTATTCCCAAGTACTATCAAACCCTTACTACCCTTCTTACTTCATCTCCAAAAAAGATCACAGATCAAAATCTTCACATGCAATGAGATTTATCCGCGAAAAATTATATTCAAATTCATTATCAAATGTGACATGTGACAAAAAGAATTTATATTTTTTCCACAAAAATGTACTGAATTTTAGATTAAAAAGGTATGAAATTTATACCAAATTGGAAGAATATCATCTGATAAATGTGACAAAATTCATACCCAAAATGGAACGTAATAATTATGATAAATATAAAAAATAATATTAGGAATTGGAATGGTGATTTTTATATTGCTGATACAAAATCTATATTCTTTAAAACTCAACTCATCCGATTGCATTTTTAAAACCAAAGTTGTTGTCCCATCGTGAGCCTCGAACTTACGACTCTCGGATGCAAATGCGAAGACCGTACAACTGAGTCAAATCTTTGATAAAAGTCAGACAGTCGTCTTTTTTACACAATATTTTAATATGAAGATATGAAATTAATCTCTGAAAATATATTAATTCAATAAGAATAATTTAAATTTCATAAAGATAATTTTTATTCTCACTGCTTAAATAAATAAGTTAAATCAATATCTTGAAAAAAAAATCACCCTAATTTTGTTCAGCCTTTATAAAAAGAAAAAAATCATACAAAATTTGAACATTTCTGAGGTTATATGGTATGGCAAAAATTACAACGCAAATATTTGCCAAAAAATATCGTCGGAGTAAAAAGTATAAGTCGCTTTTAAAAAAGAAAGGTAGAGATATATACCTTAAGTCTTTAACATTGTCGCAGGATCGGATCCTGCTACAGACAACCAGAAAAAACATCTGCTGGATTGACCATATGTAATATAACATTCCGTTGTAATTGGTACTAAATTAAACTATATCATTAAAATAAATATATTTATTTAATTGGTATTTGCAGGTTTATCCTGCGTTGGTCGCAAACTATCCGAATACCGGTTACACTCAGAAACGGCATGCAACACTAGTTCAGCACGTGTGATTGCGATACGGCACAACATAGTTGCAACAAGCACACTTTAAACTGGATTTATACAGTTTATCAGTGCAAATATGCTGATATAACTGCTGACATTAATGTACATATATCGTATATATTTATCTAATAACAACCAATATGAATTTGTATATTGAAATTGTCAAAAAGCACTAAATACAGTTTTTACTTACAAGTGTAAAAAAATAATAATAATACTTTAAAATGTTTGATCAATGTTTAGATATATGATCTAATATACAAATAAAATACACACAAAATGACCAAATGTTCAAATACTATATAATAAAATATAAATGGATGTAACTATTCATTATAGCAAAGCTTTATTCCATTACATATTTCATAACAGCATCATACATTTCCATATAAATAAAGCAAAGCCGAGTGATAAAATCGAATTTCAATATTATAGACTCCCGAGCGAACATTTGATCGCATTAAAATATAACATATTTTTATATGTAGAAAATAAATATTTTATAAAATATATATAATATAAATGTGTACAGGATAAAAGGAAAATATCTAGAAGCTGGAAACGCTCAAATGTAATATTATAAAGTACGCTTCGCGAGCTTATAATATGATATTCTCTATCATTTCGATTTAATGAAATTATTCCCATGCACTTGTCGGCTGTGTAGTTCAAAATATATTATATAAGATGCATGAAAAATGGTCTTGTATGTGTGTACACTATGAGCACACAGCATAATATCGATCTAAACATAATAAACGAAAGTTTTTATATAATATATATTATATATACTTCATAGTCTATAAACAGTTTTTGAAGTGTATGGGTATTTGTGTGCGTGAATGCGCCTTCTTTTGTGTCAATCGCATTTTATGTTATGTCAGACTGATCAAGACGTCCCGAGACTCGGGGGGTGGTTGTGTTATTCTACGCGCTTGCTTTGGAATATTAGATTTCGAGGAGATGCCAAGCGAAGCCTTTCAGTTGTAATTATGGGCGACGAGTTTGCTGATAAATACCCGTCATTATAAATCATGTCTTCTTGTGTAATACGTTGTAAGTCAGCGAGATTTTGCTATAGTGTTCCGTTGTTGGTGGTGGTGGTTTTTTTTCTTCTTCATCATAATTCTGTTGCTTGCTTGAAAGCGTCATGCTTCGGCGGCCGCCTTGTCGGCGTCAGCATCGTTTCATCGCGTCTTTGTTGTAAATTGCAACTTGTCTGTGCGATTTAATTTGCATATCGCTCGGTGTGAGCACCGTAATATAAGCGCAGGGTGGAACAAACCCTGTTTTGATTGTGAGTGTGGGTGCGTATACAAAATAATATGAGCTGAGTTTAGTTTCGGTTGCGAATAGGAGTTTTCATTTTTTATTAGTACGTATGTTTTAATATATTCTTATTAAAAACAAATATGTAGTGAAGAAAGCTGAGCTTTAGGTATCTGATTCAATTGTCAATTGCTTAGTATTAATAAATATTGGTATAAAAATAGGTGCTTCAAAGTTAAAAATATTTTTGAAGAAAGTTAAAGTTACATTTACTTTGCTACAAAGAAAATTTTTCATAATTGACTTAGCAATGCTAAGAAGAATTTTGTATTTTAGACCTCAAAGGGAATCGAAATGATGGAGAAACGCTGCCACTGGATTAAAATTTAAAATAGATGTTTAAACAATGAAAAACTTTCAAAAAAAAACTATCTTTTTTAATTTAAATAAAAACCAAAGCAATCTGTTAACTTTTGGACAAGCTAATTGCTCGATAATTACATTCGTATAGTTTTACAGCGTGTACACTATTTTCCAACGTGAAATCGAATTTTGTTAACTTTGATAATGAAAGTCGTCGAGAGGAAAAACACAACTGAGCAAAAATGGGGTCAGCGACAACTTTTGTTATTTAGTATTTTAATTAAATGTACATACATTTTTTTATAATACATATACATCTATAGCACAACGACATTAAATCTGTGTGCCACGTTTAATTAGGAATCCTTCTCAGTATATAGTATTTAACGACCCGTAACGGTTTAATTGCAATTCACGAATATTTGCGCAACTAACCTATATATAGTAAAATGTGTTTGTACAATATATATATATATATATATATATGTAATATAACCGGCAACCTGTTAGACAAAAAAATATATGCAAGTATATAGTTTTCCTGGAGCACAAAG